>JAVQJD010072342.1:0-67551 GCA_036023655.1 Nannoperca australis | reverse complement strand
TTGATGTAAAAAAAATCTTATTTCAAATACAAATCATTATTTCTAACCTTGTCAATGTCTTGACTCTATTTTCTATTCATTTCACAACGTATGGTGGTGAATAAGTGTGACTTTTCATTGAAAACACAAAATTGTTTGGGTGACCCCAAACTTTTGAACGGTAGTGTATATATTGTGATTATATACATATGCTATAGTGCAGTTACAGTTGGGGCATTTGAGATCATCAAGAAGTTGGGTTCATCTGGTATAAGTCTCGGATTTTGTGCTATTTGTGTTTGACATCTTTGTAGTTGTGCATGATTTAATGTCCTTTTCATAATGTCAACTAAACAAAACAGCAAAAAACTATTGCAACATTTGCAATGTAGACACCTTTTGCTTTCACACAGACACACAGACACAAACACATACAGCAGGATCAGAGGGAAAGCATCACTGGAAGGGAGCAGTAAGGGGGAGTGAATACCTTCTATAACTTTTTCTCTGTGTTTTATTGGCTGCTGAGAACAGACCCACACTCAGCAGTTTTATATCTTGGAGGTGTCTCCTGGATAGGTTTAAAGCAAAACCTGCACTCTGACGGTGTGTGTTTTTGTGTAGAAGTAGGGGAGGTGGGTGTTAATCCCTGGCTTTATTTTAAATTCAGAGCATCCAATTCCTAACAATGCACGCACACACACACACGCACATACACACACACACACACACACACACACACACACACACACAATCCTATTTGGACGATTGGGAGATCAAAAATGACTCCTCAAAGGATAACTTTTTTGGGTAATTGACAGGATGCTTGTAAAAAAAACAGAGAGAACCATAAATAAATGAATACATGAGGCTTTTGTGTGGCTTTGGGTGAGCATCTGGTATCAAACATACTCACACCTTGTGGATAAAAGCCATGACAGAAAAATTACAGCAACAATCAGTTAAACCTTGTACAAGAGGAAAAGCTGTTTCTCACTGGTCTCCGATGGCTACCGTTTGACTGACAGGTGTAGGTGAGAGGTAAGCTATGGAGACCAGCAGTCAAATGGACAATGGAAGTCTCACCCGCGCTGACGTACAGATAAAAACATCTTACGCTGTCTGATCTTCAAAGACAGAGGACTGAGGAGCAGTCATGTTGAAACGGTTCAAAAGTGTTTCTGAATTATTGAAGAGCTCCGGGTCTTCTGATGACGTGATAACAAACCAATGGGCTTAATAGTCAGGTGAGGAAAAATTATCTTGTTTAAAAAGGTCTGTGTATTCAATTCACAAAAATCAACAGTTCGATTAGAAGTCCCCTTGACATGAAAGTGCTGTTAGATAAAGTGAACTATCTGAACACATGAAATAACACTGATGATATCACATCTACTGCAGCAGGCACACAGCTGAACCAGCCCAGCTGACTGGAGCTGCACCTCCTTTTGAGCTAAGGGCATTGTGAGGGATGAATACTGGGAGGCAGACATGAATCATTTGTCTGGGAATTATGTCCACAACATTTAATATAGTGGGAGAGTATTTCTGTTCACAGCCATGTGGTCCCAGCAAGGCCTAGACGGGGAAAACAAATCTGTAATGGGCGCACAATTGAATCAGGTGTCTGGTCCTCTTAAGGAAATTAAGTTGTCGCCGAAGCGGGGCCACTTAATGAGAGGCAGGCTTGCCGACAGTGACGAATGGAGGGTGACACTGGCAAGAGTGTGAGGCCGCCACAATATCTGCATTTGGACTAGTGATGATTTTTCATCCATGAACCCCCCACCATTCTGTTTCTTTCTATCTCGCTCTCTCTCTCACACACACACACACACACACACACACACACACACACACACACACACACACACACACACACACACACACACACGTACACACTGCCTTGCCTCCATCCACCCTCACATTTCCAAGGCTTCATTGGGGACACATTTGCTCCCTGTGCGATACTAGCCATTTATTTGCACATATATTCAAGGAATTGAAGACAGCTAATAAAGAGGGGAATCTTCTTGCCATGTGTTTTTACTTCATGGAGCATCTTGATGGTGGCCATTATGTGATTTTGATAGATGTCTCTCCAAAGTGCACAATGTACACAACATGCCCTCCAGTATGAATAAAGAAATAGATACAATACAATAAGTTGCAAGGGAAACCAATTTTAATAGAGAGGTACTGTAATGTTTATTTTTATTACTTTATTTGATTCGGACCATTATTATGCATTCGTAAATTAACACGCCATGGTTATTATCTACTCAACCTTTATGCATTAAATATTCATAGATAATTATGACGATGCTATATAAAAAATTGTCATTGTAAGTTATACTTCAACCAATCTATTTTTCAAGTATCAGAGGCTTAAAATGTGTCGTCTGTGGTCAGTTTGAATTCATGTCACATATAATGGATTCTAATAGTGGCGAGCGATGGAAGAAGAATTTAAATAATTTACTTAAAAGACTACTGCACAAATTTTGCGTTAAACTTCTGTAACATTGTTGGACTCATGATGGAGAGCTTGTTTTTTTAAGTATCAAAACTGATGTAGCAGAACCAGAGATAATTTCCTTTTTTTAATTTATTTCATGCACGTCTTATTCCTAGTTAAAATGTGGCACCTACATTACCCACAATGCAACTGGATCGCCAACAGTTTAGTCGGAGATTCGGTTCTGTTGTGCTAGTAGCAGCAAATGTAGCCTCAAGCAGAGATGAGGAGCAGCTACAGTGTTCAGGTAATTATCATTTTTCATGATGCTACCTACCTACTTAACTCCTGCTGTAACTTACTGCAAGTTACAAAATACAAAACAATTATATATCAAAGTGTTCACTGATGCTCAAATTACTGCTGCAGTAGTGTCATAAAATACAAATACCTTCTACATCACCCTCCCAAGACATATTTACAACATAATCAGCTGTTTTTTTTGGTTAAAGAAAGACTGGAAAACACAGAGAATATGGCTGGACAACAGACAAGTTTCTATGGATGTTTTGATTCTTGGTCACATTGGAATCAAATTAAAAGCAGCTCATATGAAATAAAGCTGAAGACTACACATTTGTTACAGGCACTTTTCCACCCCATAGAGGTTGACTGTTTGATATGCAGATTATACATGGGTCGTCACATACTCTGATCATTTGTGTAGATACAGTAAGAACTAGATTTGTTCTTCCCCTTGCACTTGTGAACTATTAAAATGCAGACTGGTATGTAACTTGTGAGTGAAAAGCTCAGCAATCTGTCACCTAAATGGATTATCCTGACTCCAGAGATATTGCCACTAAACATGGAGACATGGAAATCTCTGCTGTGGCAAAATGGCCTTGAAAGGAGGAGTCATTCTCATTCCCATGGGTTGCTCCATCAATGTCTTCAGTCTTAAATGGATGTGAAGGGGAGCATCTAAATAGGTTTGATCCTTTTATGCTGTGTTGCCAATGATCAAGTGCTCATTTGTTTTTGACAGCAACAGGAAAACTGCCATGATCCCCCTGTGATGCTTCTGCTTGATGATCTTAAGTATCATAAGTAATAAGATGCATTCCTTTTTGTGTTTGACCTTCCCTAATATTTCCAGTAGAGACAACACCTACAGAAGCATCTACAATGCTAATTCAGTAACATAATCCAAGTGTAGCACAAACAGACAGGACCAATACTCGACACTGAGGCTCTCCACGTTGAGTAATTCCCTTTGATTACTGAACCAACATGTAGTACTGTATGCATAATGACAGTACTTGGAAACAGCTGTAGTGTGTTGACAATCAATGTCTGTTCTTTCAACACAGTAATTGTGAGGCCAGAGAATGGCTGAGTAGCCAAGGCTACTGCTGCAGGATGGCCACTGGAGTGAGTGGCCACTCATATATGCCTTTTAAAGTTACACTCCATCCATCCAGACAAGTCTTGGGCTTAGATTTAGTTGTGTGGATGGAGGCAGCACTGCAACAAAAAATCATTGCGCACTGTGGTAGAATTGTAGGATTCGATGAGGCTTCAACACCCCTCCTCTCTCGCTCCATCTCTCCCAGCTGACTGGGTATGAATAATTGACCCCATAGTCTGGGCCCCTGCTCATTACTGGGGGAAGTGTCGGCCTGGTTTGTGATGCTATGAGGGGAGGGTGCGAGCGCCCACCATCCGCATGCCTGGCTTGGTTTTTCCCTCTACCTCTGACCACACACCAGTGCTTCATCTTTAATGGCCTGTGCCGTGATCGGACATCCAGCCTCTCCAACCTTCCAGCCTTGCCCACTTCATCAAGAAGGTGAACGGGTTGGCAGTAACACATCTACTGCCAGAAAGCAGTTTTTCTAGAATTCTTAAGAATTCTCTTGTGAATTTAAGGAGTTTTGGGCAGAATCATCAAAGGGGGCAAGGGTAGATGGGGGAGTGAACACCGACATCCAGGAAAGTTCTGTGGGAAAGTTTTCAGGTACACACTTAAACTAGAGGAAAACTATTCATGGTCTTAAGGTGAGTACTCTACTTGCATGGAGTCAAGACAATTTTGATATGGAAGTTGGGAAAGTCATCCAAAGTAAAGTTGCGAGGGGCAAAGTAGTACATCGGCTATAATACCCAGCAAATTCACACCACGATAAAATTTTACACTGAAAATATTCATGCCAGACAACAGAAAAGTAAACCCTGAGCTTTAGTTACTGCTCACAGGTTACAGAATCTCCCCCTGCAGTACAATGAATCTGACACATCTGTATCCACATAAGGCTGGTGAGTGAAGCCACTGAATGCTTGCGAGGAAAACAATAGTTGACGAGGCGCCCCCCAATACATCAATCAGACAAGTCTGTCAGCGCAGCTCCCTGCAGAGAGATCCATGGGAAGCAAAAGAGGGACCACACAAAACACAAAGCATGCAAATGAGAAGCCACAGTATGGATTGCTGCATGATGAGCAGCCAAACTAGACAGAGACAAAGGATGGATGAGGAACATGTGTGGGTCACGTCTACAAGGACAGTTAAATAGTGTGTGGGCAAATATGTGCCTTGTGCAGTGCTAGAGAATAAGACAGAGAGATAAACTGCACCACTAATTTTAATTGAATGGTAATTATGCTTATTGAATATATTATTTTTGCAACTTAATTTCATTTAACAATTTCAAGCAGAGTATTTTCATCTTGCAAGCTATTTAAATATGCAACAAGGCACAATTTTCAAAACTGCAAAGACAAAATCAAGGTATGCACATTCTATAATTTTGATTAAGTGTCCACTTAGGGGCTTTACAGAGTCATTATATATATTAAACTCATTCAACAACCACCTTCCCATGTGACTACAGACTGGCAAATCCTGGAAATAGTCAATCCCACTGGCACAGATACAGTATGCTTCTCTGTAGGACGAATGGCTTTACATTAATCAACATTTATGTTCCCTTCTTACAGTTTTGGAGGGACCTCAGCTATGGCAGGAAAATGTAATTAGCTACCAAATGTTAGCTCTCAGTGCATTTACTATATATTCTGTATCAAGGAGTTTATATTAATTTGCCAACAAAATGGAGTCTAAGACATTAAAGACATACTTTATGAGATTCCCAGTGAGCATGAGTGCTATACAGGCCTAGCTTTTGTTCCTTTTGAACTTCTTTTGATTTTAAGTCAACAGCAAGTACCTAATACTGTGTAGACAAACATACAACCATGCAAACATCACCAATCCATAGCTCAAAAATCACTGAAATCATTTCCAACCATCACACCCGAAGTTCTGAGCATGCTCAGTTCAAAATGTGAGAGTCGCACAAGTTTCAGTCCACGGAAAAAATAAGAGAGAGGTGTCTTACCCACAATGTGGATGAAGGAGATTATCAGAGCTGTTCCTGGTGGTTTCATTGGTCGCAGGCAGCCACAGTTTCTGGAGAAGAATATCGCAGAGCTGTCATTGTGTTTTCAGGAAGGGGGAGAGGAGGGAGAGAGATTGTTTGAACTGGGAGTAAACGCTGTGAAAATGGTGGAGCTGGCATATTTACACCCAGGGTCTGCACAGGGGGATTACATGCAACGTTTTTATGTCACCCATTTGACAGCATCATCTCATGGAGGTTTTGAAGGCACCCCCTCATTAGCTGGGCTGGGGCTGCATTTAACACAGCTTTGAGTTTATAAAGACAATGGCTGCCAAACCTAAAGGCCTTTAACAAACAACAAAGGAGAGGGTAACAATCAAAGTGCTCCTGTTCCATCTTGCCAAACTGCTGGAGACTGGAGAGCCCCAAATGGATCTAAATGGATATAAGTGAAAAGTGAAGTCAACCTAATTGTGCCTCAGAGGGCTTGTTTCTAGAGGAAAGGCATGCCACTGATTGAAAGTTACTTCAAAATTTAACTGTTTATTCATTTTTCATTCCTCTGACGATTTTCATTCATAGTCTATGGTCAAGAAATTGTCGTACAATCAAACCCAGAAGTGACAGCGAAAAAGAACAATGTGTTTCTGGAACAAACTGAACTCTAACCTCAGGCAAACGACACATACTTCTGTTCTTTGTTTCTATTTGTGCCCAGTAAAACAATGTAATGTTGGACATCTTTGAATTTGTGTTGAAGTTACATAAAACCTTTTTAAAGATATCTAAATATGTTGTTCACTATACACAAGACAATATGACAAAACAATGCTAAATGAATGATTAAAGAAATATAAAAAAGTAATGCTTACTTTCAATTGTCAGTTCATATAAAAATAATTTTCTCAATTGATTAATTGTGTGGTCTATGAAATGTAAAAAAAAAAAAAAAAGTGAAAAATGCTCTTCAAATTAATTTTGTTACCTACCAACCAACCAACAGTCCAAAACCCATAATTAATTGATGAACAATTATCAATTATTAACAATCACTTATAAAAAAAGGTGATAATTAATATTTTGTCAGTCGACTAATTGATTAATTGTGTAACTGTTTCAATCAACAAAGTGGATGTAGCCTGAATCAGTAACATCTGTAAATGGTAAACAAAGTGTTTCAAAATATGTAGTTAATTTTTAAACCAAGTTCACGCAGTCAGATCTAGATATAAGAGAAGCCAGAAAAACAATGATTCAAGATATTTTGTTTGATGATCTGGAAGAAAATCTGGTAAAAACACACCTTAAATGGCTTCTCCGTTTACTCTTTGTCTTTCCTTGCCTTCTCCTCAAAAGCAGCACAACAACCTCCTTGTGTTACCACCGCTCTTGCTCTGACGTTTAGTCACAGCAAAGTATTTACCCACCAATTACCCACAGATACTATTCCTCTCGTTACAGCTGGGGCTCCATAAAAGGGAACAAACAATAACAACAGTGAAGGCTCCTCAGCAAAAAGAGACACATTATAATCCGGGCAGACATGGGAAAGAGGAGTGTGGAAAGAGTTTGCATTGATGGAGATGAAATTGAACTTGATTAAAAAGCAAACAAAACAAACCCCCGACAAAACACAAACACCGCACACACTTTGTGAATGGGCCAGCACAAAGCTAATATGTAACTATCCGAGCGCTCCTGAGGAGGGGGGATGAAAAAGACAAGTGTTTAAAAGGAGCGATCTTCCTCTGTTTGGCTGACATATTTACACAATTATGTGCAAGATCCAAAGCAGTGCAAGCAGCGTTTCTCCTTCTCGACAAGTCACAAGAACTTTTTTACTCTCACCTCGTTTTTTACTTTCGTGTCAAGCTGATTAAATGAGAAAGTGTGACATAGATCTGCAGGGTAATGCCATCTGGCAGAACAGTGTCATCATTTTTCCTGATGGAGTTACACCGACTTAACCAACTCTCCATCAATTAATATTAAGGATGTTACACATTACTGCACCTAAACCACACACAGCCACCCGCTGAAGCTCCTCTGTTGGATTTCTGATATCTTAAAATATGGGTTTGATTGAATGTTTTCACTGACAGCGCTCAAAATTAGAAACCACCTAATTGCTTTATTTACATTATGAAGTACACTAAATCTTCTCTTAAGTCTCATATTGATTCCTACAGGATGATTAAAAGCAGCACACCATGGCTTGTTCAGTGGGAGCCATCGTATTTACAGGTGGATGTGTCGCTGGCTCATAATGAAAGAGTCCATGCAATAAAAATACAATAAAATACATGGCACGAGATATAATGCTATGGGCAATTAAATTCAGCTGCGCCAAAAGGACCACACAGCCCTTATACATATTCACTCTCTTGCTGAAATCCATAGGAATTGCTAAGTCATCTTCCATGTCTCTGAGGCATTCTCGTACAATGGCACTTTTATCATATGCTTATCAGTAGTGGCCCCTCTCTTATACAGCGCGATCTTTTGGCCCCTCAATCACGGAGCATATTACTCCTCTGTCAGAGCAAAGCACTTCCTAACGACAGGGAGGCCAGCTGGGACTAAGGAGAGGGCAGGAGGCACACGCATTAACATAATAATCCAACCACACTCCCACAGGCCCTGGGGCCAGACAGCATATTAGGTAGGCACCCCTCATGAACGTCCTTGCAGAGAAATAAAGCTGCTTTACGGTGAGCCTGTCAACTTGTGGTAAAGACTAGGCTTTACCTGTGCTAATTGTTGACTGAAACAGAAAAAAACACAATATTAGCATAGCCCCACATGTGCAAACAGTGATCTTGTTACATGCTCAAAAGGGCTACGTGTTGGGTAATGTGAGATGTAACATAACCTAGTTCTGAATATCTCATGATGGATTAACAAGAATAAGTAAGGATGTTTCTTTCTCTCCCTCTCTGTGCGTACTTGCTTTGTTGCCCTCTATATCACATTGCAACACAACATAACCCAGTAGCCTGACACATATTTCTGAGTATAGGAAGCATCTCCTCGCTTCCTCATACTTACTGAAGTGAAATGCATAGAGACACAGGCTTTGAGGACAACAGAGACAGAGAGGGGAGAGAATAAGGGGGTTGGTTGTTGGTTCCGCAGCCTTCCCTGTGGCATAAACTGGGGAGCTTTAGCAGCATGCACTGAGGCCTGTGATCCTTTGGACTGGGATCCCATGGTACCTTGTGTGGCCTGCATATTTCTAAACACATGAGACACTTGCTATCATTGCGTCAAAGCCATCATAATAAAGCCATGCAGCTATAACACGCTGCTTATGCCTGGAGACACAACAAAAAAAGACAATATACCAGCAACAAGAGAAAGTGTGGAGAAAAAAAGAGACTAAAGTTCAGCCATTCGTAGAAACTTCAGCTTCTGCCAAACCCAATTCAGCGTCACAAGAAAATTCATACAGAGAAGAGAGCCAGCAAGTTATGTATTAGGAAACCATCAGCAAAGAGCTGTGTGGAGCATTTTCATTGGGAGGCCTGTCTAGCACAGCCTGACTGTCAGAGCACCTCTAATGTGAATGTCCCACTGACTGCTACTGTAAGGCTGTCAGTCGCTGGTTGGGGTCCCTGACTGAAGACTCTGAGTAGCAGTTCACAAACAGTAATACCTCAGTGGCGAGAAAGAGGCAGGCAAGGAGGAAGAGAGAAGTGAAGAGAAAAGGGATCTCCACAAATCATTTTGATCAAGAGACAAGGTAGCAGTGAGGTAGACCTCCCCCAGCCCCCGCCCCACGAGTAGACAACTCTCTAATTGGTGGAAAGGGCAGCCTGTCCGTGGTCATATGCACTCTCAGATCTCTCCCAGGACAGCCAAGGCAACGTGCCAATTACTGCCAATTGTTGGCCTGTGGTTGAGATGTGGACAGTTGTCCGCATGGAATACGAGTGAAGGCCTGGAAAACGCTCCTGCTGATATAGTACAACAGCAATATAATATTGCTCTGTTTGCCCCAAAACTTTAATAAAACAAGCCATTACTATCCTTTCTCAGTTCTGTTTGACGTATCATGCGGATTCAGTGAAAATTTTGAAAATTATGAAATACTATCCACCTTTCAACACCTGCAGCCATGTGGAGTGTAAGCAGCAATTTCAAGCCGGGCACCTTAAACACCACCTTACTGAGCCTGTACCTTTTAACAGCCCTAATATAGCCCCGGTTTGGTGGGGCCACTTGGCCATTATGGGGGTCCTTTTGGCGAAAGTTGAACATATACTACTTCATCCATTATCCATTTGCCGCTCATCATGGTATAGGTCAGACATAGAGCACAACCTCTCTAAGCAGTCAGACAGAAGCAGAGAATAGCAGGCCTTTAAAACTGTGCTCACCCACAGCTCATAACAAGGGAGCCAGAAAGTGTAGTAGAGAGGAGGGAAAGCAGTCATAATTCTTGTTCAACTAAAAATCACTATAATGCTCTTTAATTGTGTAGGCAAAAATCTTTTCAAAAGAGCATGGTAATTTTACCCCGTTAAATTATTCAGCGCACATTAATAACGGTCGGGGCTGGGGTGGATGAGAGTGGCTGTTTTAGGAGTGATGAGCTGCAGGAGCTGGGAGACAGGATTTCACTAAGGCAGTTCTAAGCCTCGTTTTAAAGTTACATTTTCAAGTAAACGACATTAAAAAATGACCCGGAGTAACCCTCAATGGTACTGCTACTGGATGTTGGTGCAGGGCTTTAAATACACTCGGAAAAGACGTGCTTGTGTGGATCAACTCCTCAGTGAGAGGTTGGATGTGAACAAAAATGTGTTATTTAATAACAACCGATTAATATTTTTGGTTCATTTGTTAATTGTTAACATATTTTGACTGACACAATGAGGCTCAGCTTCAATGAAACATTAGATTAGGCGAATGTAAGGGTTGTTTAGCATCTCTTATCTACAATGTGGATATACAGTGAGCACAAATATAGAAAAGGTGAATATCTTAGGAGAGCAAGATAGTTAAGAATTACATATCTCCATTAAAGCCAAAAACAATGAAACCTCAGTATTGCTCTCCAGAAATGTCTCATCTGTGCACTTTAAACAGTGAGAGTCGTAGTAGAATAACAGATTAATAAGAGAAAAGGTCACTATTAAGATCTGATGAAGGGCAGTGTTCACTGTCTGCTTTAAGGGATTCCAGCCAGCAGATAGCACATTCAGAAGAGCGATGCAAATGAGAATTTGCATGAACCATGCACCAGCAAAGGTAATATGCATAATTGGGGGAAGGGGTGGCGAGGTATGATGGCGGGGATTCTCCATCAAATACGGACATAAAGCAATGCTTTCTATACTTAATAATTAATATAATACATTGCACACACACATTGCATGGGATGCATATTATCCATCCATTGAACAATGACTTTTAAGTGCACTAGAACATAGGGAGCCTGACAAAATATGCACAAATATGTGTGAGATGAAATACGCCACTTCCCCTCATGAAGATGAAAAAAGGCAACAAACGCCTTCCCTAGGCAGAGAGAGCTTAACAATTCTTCTCAGTTCAAAGTCAGGGGTCTACTCTAAATATTTGTGTATTAAACATAACACATAAAATGGAATAAATGGAGGACTCTAAAAGAAGTGCAGGGCCTGCAGGAGAAAACAACATGGAACTGCAATTCTTCTTAATGTCTCTCTGACTAACACAAACAACAATGGTGAAAAACAAGCCAAGGCTTCAAATCTTGTAGAAAACATAAATCAGTGCGAGTCAAATGCTTGGTGGCTACAGTTCGTAAATGTTCTGGAAATGCTGGTGTGACTGCTCTTTACAGATTAAGTGTCACCTCCTCAGTTTTAGAAAATGGGAGAAAATAAATTGCCAATGAATTAAATTGCTAATGACAATCACACCTCAGTTGAATCCGTTCAATGTCAACACTTAAACCTTTCGAGGTATGCATCAAGGGCTAGTCTAAGTAGGCACCGTGCAGCACGATTAAATCTAAATACGCTGACTCTTACACTGTTTGTTTATTGAGGCAAGTCAGGGGGTGTTCTGAGCCTCAGAACTGCATTTAAAGCTGATCTGGCTCCTTCAGACAGTGCTGCATCCGACTTCCTGTTGTCGACTCGCAGTTGCCACAGAAAAATTGCTGCTGCAGCCTTAGACAACCTACAGCACTTTGTATGCCGAAAGAAAAGAGTTAATTAGAAATACAAATTCTCCCAGATTGTTATTAATGGGAACTGTAGAGTAAGCAACACATATTTTGTGCCCATAAGTAATTCTCAGGTATCTTTGATCTGTGGCCCACAGCGGATGCTGCTGCGTGCCGCTGTCTGGCTTCTGGGACTCTGCCAGCGCCAGACATCTGGCTACTTTGTTATCATTGGCTGATCTGCTCCCGGGAGGCCACTCTTGTGACACCAGGCAGAGAGTGTCCTGGCAAGGAAAATTATCAGCACATTTTGAGTGGATTAGAGTTCCAAAGTGGTCTTCAAATCTCTACAGGGGTCTGGTGAGCCATGCTCTACTGGGGGTTCCTCAGGGCTCTGTTTTGACAACACTGTTGATTTGAAAGGCAGCAAGGGTACGGCTCCCACTGTTGCATCACAGGTTTTCAGGCAACATCTTAGGAAGTGGGGGGGGGGAGCCCCCCAATTATGATCTGTCAGATGTAGAAGGGGAAAAATGCACCAAAGACTTCCCTTGATTAGTGCAGAGATTCTGAGTAGCAGCAAATGTTTGTACTAGAGTGCTGCGTGTCATTTATACTCGTGTCATATCTGGCAAAAATGCATTAAGTCTGCGTTTGTTTTTACTGACTAATGCAGTTTTGTTGTTCTTCAAATTTTGCAGCTATGAAATTTTCAGTCACGTTCATAATACCTTTGCCTTGAGCTTTTTTAACTCTAAAGGAGTTAAATATGACTCCATCTCAAAGGTTGTGTCTGACAATCCGTCATACAACACACTTGTTTAGAGGTCAAAGAAAAGAATGCTGCATAAGCACTGGCTTAGTGGAGGGGAAAAAAGCCATGATGTGACAATCTGAACCCTATTCACAAAATTGATTGAGGTATCGTGTCTTCTCCCTTTTTTCTCTTGGCGTTTCCATTTGTGAATACAAAGCTGCGGTGACCCATAAATATTACATGGTGTGGAGATGCAAAGCAGGAATTAATGACTGGGGTGTGTGTGTGAGAGAGCGTGTGTATGGCAGGTCCCTATGGGATTCTGCTTAGACAGGCAGGCATGGTGAGGGTGTGGTCTCTCTCTCGCTCTGTGTGTGTGTGTGTGTGTGTGTGTGTCTCTCTCTCTCTCTCTCTCTCTCTCTCACACACACAGACACACACACACACAATGTAGACTATATTCTTTATCTCCACATCTCTACCGGGCTACAAGCTTTTTGGCCAGCGTGCTAACCTGTCTGTCAGCAGCTCAGTGGTCGCCAACCGTTTCGGCAGTATTTTGCACTCAGTTACTCACTAAACTCTTACCAGTTGTTCTGCACAGAAAGAGGGCTCCAGCTTCAAAGGAACTGTGGCTTAGAAATTATTGGTGCTGAAATGTTTAGTCGGTTAACCAGTTAAAATCAATTACTTAACTTTAAATCATAAATTGAGTAATTTAAGAAGCAAAGATGATAAACATTTTCTAGTTTAAGGTTCTCAAATGAGAGGACTTGCTTCTTTTCTTTGTTTTATATTGTTGTAAACAGAACATCTGTAGGTTTCTGGGCTTTTCGGGCAAAATAAGCAATTTAGAAACGTCATCTTGGTGTTTGGAAACTTGCATTTTGCATTTTTCCCTACTTCTTGCCATTTTACAATTAATCAGTTGATTAGAAAAATAGCTGAGAGGTTAACTGATAATAAAAAACAATCATTAGCTTAAGCCCCTAGAATTGATTACTACTGTGCAAAGTTTTGACATCTATTGAGTCTCAAATGCAACTTTGTTTCTCTCTCAGAGCTGAATTAGCTGATTAATGAATTAGCTGATTGATGAGCAACTATTTTGATAATTGATTAATCTGTAATTTTCAAGTAAAAATGCCCAACATTGTCTGGTTAAAGATTCTCAATTAAGAGGATTTGCTGCTTTGCTTTGTCTTATGTGATAGTAAACTGAAAATGTTTAAGTTTTGGACTGATGTATGGACAAAACTAGCAATTTAGTAGCAGTTTTAGATATTAAATAGAAGCATTAGTTGCAGCCCTACTCTCTTTGTTATGCACACACATGCACACCATATATGTATTTGTGCTCAATAAGCACATGACACAACATGAACAGTTTGTTGTGGACCAAGCTCTGATTACATGCTGTATTACACATACTGTCACAAAACAAAGCTAACATGTGATCGGGGTACTCAGACGAATGACAAAGTAGTTATTTGAGGACAAGAAAGAACAAGAAAGAGACAGACAAGAAGAAAAGTACAAAGACAGAGAGAGAGAAAGAGAGAGAGAGACAAGAAGAGACTGAAATCAGCTTTTCCTCTCTGCTTAGCATGATGAATCGTTTGAGGAGGGGCCACTTGACACCTGTCACCTAACCAGCCAGGCACAATTACCTCCAGGGGAAGGACGGGGGACTTGCTAGGGAGTTGTGCATAGCTCCCAGTGAAATAGACGAGCGTTTGAAGATCATTAGTGTTACAGGCCTCGTCTTCGTGGCCCTGTCCAACCTCCTGAATGGCTTGCTTTGATCACCGCGCTGCGTTTTTGTCAATAGTATGGGTACACCGCATAAATTATAAAGTTATACACACAAAGTCAGCAGGTAAAATGCCACACTCAATTTCTGTTTCGGCCACAGATGGGGCAGCTGATTGCAGGTAATGAGCGTCATCATTGCTCTGCAGCCAATAATGTGCGGTGGCCGAGCTCTCGTGTTGCTATCATGTTCGGGCCAATGGCTTCACAGAATGGCACGCACATGTTTCAAGTGAAACAAAAAGATACATTTTGCAATGTGAAGAGCTTAGTCTTGTCTAAATGTGAAGTGAGATTTCTGTTATCATCTGTGATGAAGAAATGAGGCTAATGACACTGTGACAGTTTGAGTCAGGTAAAAGACAAACTGTAAATAATCTGAGGCTGTTAAAGTGGAGGTTACACTGGAAATGTTTAGGCCTTTAAATAAAATATAATCTAAAGTAAATTTGGAGTTGTGATAAATAATAAATGCTGCATATTTTCCATATATAGGTAGAACTCTTCACAGATGTATGCGGACATCACATTTACTTGGTTGTACTAATTCAGAAATGGAAAATTACAAATATAACTAAGCATGAACAAAAACTTCATTCTTGATAAAAAAAAATACATAGGTTGAAGGACAGTTCAAGATTAACAGTATAGAAGATTTCACAGATGAAAAACATTCAGATATGTCACACAACTGCAGCAGCCTACACAGTATTGTGTTTGGCGGTGCACTGCAGTGGTTTCAGTGAAGAAAAATGATCATTATAGCTGATGAGACAAGGGCTTCGAATGATGACAGCGTGACAGCAGCGAGCTTTTTAATTTGTCGGATCAGATTGTGACATGCTCCATCACAGGACGGAGGGAATCTTTTCATTTGTGCAGAAGAAAGGGGGAAAGGAGGTCAATTAGCATCAACCATTAGACAACCCAGTGACAAGCAATATATTACCACGTGGGACAGTCAAACTAATGAGAGAGGCAGAAGGAATGTTCATTCAGGTTGGACAGAGTTCTGCAATAATCCAGCTACATTAATCACTTGTATAGCACTTGACATACGCATTCTTTCTATTCACATGCTCCAAGGTGTAACTCCTCATATACGCTGCCTTCCTTGCCGTCGCGTTTGTTGTCACATGAGGTCAGGTTTACTCAAAGGAACGTCTGTCATGTCAAACGTTATCCTACACAACCACGTGCAGTAACACTACATCAACTGCATGCAGTTTACACTAATTTAAGCTTCACTACATAGTTACATTTCAAAGGTTTTATTGTTTCTGACCTGTCATTCAAGGTTAATCAGTCAAATATGGAGGATATTTTATCACATGTGTGAGTGACCACATTGTTTTAAAGATCACAAAGGCGTCCACCAATATGATCTTTGCCAAAAGCAGCATGAGAGAGAGGATCTCATTTTATCAGAAGAGACAATCACAAAGTGAGTTTTTTTTCCCTTTGCCAGGCAGGCTTTATTTGACTGGCTGTCAGGTATAACGCGCCTCTCCCGATATTGATCTGAAGTACCTAAAGGTATGTGACATCATTATGAGGCTTGACCTTATCATCTGCTGCCCTGCAGCCTTTAGGCAGGGCTGGGCCAGAATCTAATGCCTCCCCCCCAAAGGTTGGTACCTTGTGCGTAATAGGGAAATTGATGGTGGTGTTATTTGTTTTCCTGACCTCATGGCACACTTCACTCTCAAGACCTCTAATCAGTCATGGCCTGAGGTTGGCTTCACTACTAGACCAGGTTAGCTGGCTTTGCTGTTGGTTATTGTACTGTAGTCAACATAGGTGATGATATTGATATTGGCAATAATGGTACAGAGAAATATGGAGATACTGTTTGTATGTTGTCAGCCACAACCAACACTATCACCAGACTGAATGTTGATATTGGGCGATTGTACAAACCCTTTATTACATTCAATGCCAATGTGTTCATATTAACAATGGATTAAATGAATTGGTGTAATGTGAAAGCTGATACTTGTAGTGACAAAACCGTAGACAATAATCATCCAACTCTGCAGTTCCCATCAGCTCCATGGAGCATTTTAGCTTCTTTCAGCTCAATGTTTTAGTTTGATGGCATGCAACTTTATTGATTAAGTTTTCTCTCATCAGCATAGTTAGCAGCAATCAGCTGTTTTTACTGAAATGCCTTTGATAAACCCACTGTATACTCCCTGCTGAGAAGCAAATGGCAGACACAAACCTAGACTAACTGGTGGGACAGTAGCGCATTTAACAATTTAGGAGTTGGTGGAGACCAAAAAAAAGGTAAATGAAGTGAGGATTTTGGACTTTTATTTGTTAGGTGCACACAAACAGGCAACAAGTATGCTTTAGAAGGTAATAATAACCTCACCGGCCACTTTATTAGGTACGCCTGTTTAACTTCTCGTTACCGCAAATATTGAATTAGTTATGTGTTATTGTTGGTGCCAGACGGGCTGGTCTGAAAAGAGAAAATATCCAGTGAGCAGCAGTTCTGTGGGTGAAAATGCCTTGTTGATGCCAGAGGTGAGGAGAACGGCCAGACTGGTTGGAACTGATAGAAAGGCAACAGTAACTCAAATAACCACTTGTTACAACCGAGGTCTGCAGAAGAACATCTCTGAACGCACAACATGTCGAACATGACAATGTTCTGTACTCAAATGGCCTGCACAGTCACCAGATCTCAACCCAACAGAGCACCTTTGGGATGCATTGGAACGGGAGATTTGCATCATAGATGCGCAGCTGACAAATCTGCCGTAACTGCGTGATGCTATCATGTTGATATGAACCAAAATCTCTGAGGAATGTTTCCAGTGCCTTATTGAATCTATGCCACGAAGAATTAAGGCAGTGCAGAAGGCAAAAGGGAGTCCAACCCGGTACTAGCAAGGTGCTCCTAATAAAGTGGCTTGTGAGTGCATGTCAATGTTGCATTTACATCTTCCACTAACCCTAAGTGGCCACAAATATCTACTAATGAAGCTTTTAGATTAAAAAGAAAATCACACTTAAAGTTAAAAGAAAAAGAGAGCCCCGATTAATTGTCGGACTGCAAAGACATGCAAACTATTCTTCTGCATGAAAATGTGATGCGCTATTCGCCCAACCTGCACACCCTTACTCTCCACTTTGCCATGCAAAGGGCCACACTACGCACTATGGAGTTGTCCAATATGAACAAGATTTCAAGGGCTACTGGGCTGCGATAGTTAAACACAAAGGTGCAAAATTAATCTTTTTAAAAGCAATTTTATGGCTGCAAATTGTGACATACAAAGGTGTGTTATTGGATAATTAGAATCATTATATGTTGTTGGATTATTGCATGTTCTAAAGTTGTTATTGCTCATTTCTATTTTATCAGAAAAGCAGCCTAATTGGCAATATGTCCAAACATTTCAGATCTTGTTAACTATTTTAGGAAATGTTGCTCTAATAAAATGTCAGACACAAAAGCAGTCCTCTATCAACCTATAAAAAGTAATTAGAATATCACGTTGATGCTTTTATTTAGCACTACGGAGAGATCAAATAGAAAACCATCTCTCGGTTTATATACCAGTTGAGCTGCAATTCAAGTGCATTTTTTTGAAATCTCTTTCATTATCTCAAGTGGTGAGCCACTTGTTCCCTCTGAGAGCTACAGTACAGTGTGTGACATTTAGGAAATCCTGAAGGCTTCTACCTTTTGTTGTATGCATTTAAACAACACATTAAAGCCAGAATGTTCCTTGTGGAACCTGTCACATTTTCCACCTAAAGAAGATGAATAAATAAAACACCACTGTTAGTGGCTGAAACACCCCCTACTTTGTGTGATTTGTTGTTGCCTTAAGATAGATCCTGATCTCTTTGTAGACCCTCTCCCAACAAGCATTGACCTTCTGCTCCGACATGTAAAGAGCTCCACGAGATCAGAAAAGGGAGGGGGAAGCTGTGAATAAAGGCATCACCACTGCGAGCAGCCAAGAGACTTCATCCACTTCACTACACACTTCTCTCCCTCACCTCTCCTCTGTCTCTCAGTGTAGCTTCATCTCTGTGTTCAGTCTAGGAGCGGAGATACCTTGTTGGCGGCACAAAGGAGCGGCTCTGTAATAAAAACAGCTGTCTCTGGTGGTCTCGGTGTAATTGGGATTGTTAACGTGGAGAGCTCCTGAGGGAGACTGAGAAGAGTATGTCTTTGTGTAAAGCACACAGACACCTCTGCAGCACTCCTTGATTCGGATGCAAGTAAGAGAGAGAGGAGGAGAAAAAAAGCAAACAAGTCACCTGAGTTATATAAAGCCTTGCTGCATGCGCTCTCTCTATTTTACTTGGGCTTCACTTTTATTTTTAAACAGTGCCGATGTATTTATATGTAGTAAAGCTCCTTGAAGTGAGAGAAATCTTTCCTTACACAATTCCACTGAGGGTTTATGTTTTTAAAGGCAAGGTGTGACTGCACCTTCCAGCATTGAGAAAAGTCTTTGTATGATAGCAACATTCCCCCCAATTACTGTATCAGTAAATGGAGGCCAAATATATTTAAAGCTGGAAAGGCATTCAGCTGACGATACAGTAAAATTTGACAACAAAACCAGCTCAACCTCAAGCGTGCAGGATGCTTCTCGTTTGGAGGACTTTTTATACATTAAAAGATTTGTTATATAGTAAGATAATTCTGAAATGCCATTATTATCTGTGTATTTGGCTTCCATCAGTACATTTTTAATGAGTTAGATATTTTTTTTCTGACAAATACAAATTCAGATTTTGCATATAAGGTGCTATCATAGTAAGCCAAAAAACAAAACAAAACATTACAATAATAAACCACATTACATTTCAATATTAGTCCAAAAAAAAGATTGAGATTGCACTTAATTGTTTTGCTGTTGCCATGGCAGACCCTTCAATGGTACTTCTGTTAATCACTCTGACATACTGTCCTCGCTCAAACGTGACAAAGCTGTTGGCATAGGAAGTAAAAGCCTTAGGTGCATGAACACACTCACCAAAGTGTTGAAAATGTGCTTCAAAGTCAATTGCTTGGGAGGAGGCCAGGTTGATTTATTTGACTTAAGATATACTTTTTTTGTGTTTCATTGTGGATGTGAATTCCATACACCAATTTAGAGGTGATGAAATATAAATGATTACTTTAAAGTTTCATCATAAATCAGTCTGTCGGTATATGTGAGGGCAGACACTGATTGCTCCTTGATGTCTCCTGAGCCTGATCTCTGTCTCCTGGTGTCTGGAGGTGACTCCAGCAGCGCCTGTTGTCCCGCTGGGGAGGCAACATTTTCCTGCAGCTGGATGGCTCCCCTCTCTCTCTCTCTCTCTCTCTCAATGTAAAACTGCTATGCAGCAACACCAACAGACTTTTTTCTCATAGCCGTGGGGACATATTGAATGTCTATGTGCATCAAAACGACAAACAATACGGGAACTGACGTGTAGTAGCTCACAAAGACCCGGCGTATTCAGAAGAGCGTCCCTGCCGCCACGTTAACGCTGTAACATCGGTAGCCTGGATTAAAATGCTTACAGACTTTTATTGAAGCGGTGCACAGGCTGTGGCCACATACCGGGGCGGCGACGTGTAGACTATAATTAGGATAAGACCACGCTTAATAATCTCCAGTGAAACGGGGTTGAATTTCATGTGGAATCCTTAATATTAGCGATTTATATTATGAACACGTTTAAGGTGATTAAAGGGTCAACCCACTGTCTGTCAAAGACATTGATCATTGCTTCTTAACTGCTACAAGATGTCACACTTTCGTGTGTGTGTGGGGGGGGGGGTGTGTAAAGAGAGAGCGAGAGAGGAAGAGAGAAAGAGGTGTTTAGAAAATTTTAGCCATACAGGAAAAGAAAAACAGTTTCTAAGCGGCAATGTTTTCTATACGTTCTAACCTCAGAGATCATAACAGTTATCTCACCCTATAGACCTGACGGTATTAAACTAATTGGACACCCCTTGTTAATTACAGCGTGATTAAATGTTTTAATTACGTTACCAATGATACGGCTTAATTGAAGGCGGAGATAAGATAATAGCCCGTTATGATAAGTAAACAGATTTGCAATGAAATAGTGCTAATTCTTTTTTAAATCCATTTTTAAACCGCCACCCATCAAGTACCTAATGCAGTTTTTGCATGCATAAAACGATACAAAATGGGTTATAATTTTCTCCAAAAGTTTACTCATTTCTTTCTAGTATTTTCCACAATTTTTTTTCAAGATTAATAAATTGTCATGCCAACAAAGGAGAAGGAAATGCAGGCGATAATTTGAAACATTTCATATACCTTAAATTTAGATATAATATAATATAAATATAATAAGCTCTGCAGTTGCCAGTCCTGGAAAATGTTTTTTTTTTTTTTTTGTCCTTATGTGTTGTAATAAAATTAGAGTAAAATATATTTGACACTACGATAATAATTTTGATGCATTTCGACCTGAGTAGCTGGAGTGGAGCTGTCCATGGTATTCATCTGAGACGTAATTGTCTTTTTTGGCATACGCTGAAATTTGTTTACAATATTCAACAATTGCATATTTTCAGGTGCAATAAATCGGAATTCAAGAAGTCTCTGAAGTTCATAAGACGTGGCGGTGGTAACGAGGTGTCGGTGGCGAGAAGTAGAGTCATTTGAAATAAATGCCTTGTCGCAGACTGCCCATGCGCAAAGTCCCCAGCGGCGGTGGAGGTGGTGTGGCTAATGAAGAATAATAAATCATGAAAGGGTTTTTCAGGTACAGCTGAGAAGAGTGTGTGTGTGTGAAAGGGTGAGAGACAGAGGGAGCTGTAGAGAGAGAGAGGGAGGGAGGGTGTGTGTGTGTAAGAGTGTGTGTGTGAGAGAGAGAGAGAGAGAGAGAGAGAGAGAGAGAGGGAGGCGGAGAGAGACTCAGTCTGCCCTTCGCCTCAGAGCAGAGGCAGTTCGGGTCCCCGCAGCATTCAACGTAGTCGAAGCGGTACAGTACAGAGACTGTCACCGCCATTACTTCTCACTTACGGTCATTTCGAGACGGAAACCTTTGACAAAAAAAACCCAAACAGGTCAACGAGAGCGGCAACAGTTTGAAACTTGAAGAGTTTTTGGAAATCCTAAGAGACGGAAAGAAACTTTTTTGATCCTCTTTTTGATTTGTTTTCTGGCGTCGTCTATGAGGAGTTCTTCCACAAAAAAAATATCCAAGGCAAAAAAAACATACTTGTATAATACAAGGTGGAGACGGTTGAAGGAGAAAAAAAACAGACAGGTTTGGGTTGTTGTTGTCTTTTTTTTTTTTTTTTGAACAATCGCGCCACAAGTCCACAAAGGAAAAGGTATCAGCTGCGCTCAGTTGCATGGCTTGTTGGTACCTGCGATATCTCATTTGCCAAAACGACGCGACACCTCCATACCTCCGCTAGTAATAATAAATAGATGTGATAACTTCAGTGTTGGACGGCCGTCTTCAGTCTACACTTTATTCGACAGTGACTTGAGATTCCTTCGAAGCAATTGGGCTTCAACTGCCGACCGAGGAGGCGGAGTCTTAACTTATTAAAAGGAACTTGCCGAGGCTCGGACGCCCGCAAATATGATGATGATGTCTCTGAACAGCAAGCAGCCTTTCGCCATGGCCCACAGCAGCTTGCCCGAACCCAAGTACTCGTTGCATTCCTCCTCATCCTCCACCTTGACTTCCAATGTACCCTCGTCCTCCTGCTCGTCCTCCCGACACAGCAGCAGCATCATCAGCAGCAGCAGCAGCTCGGAGGCGATGCGCAGAGCCTGTCTCCCAACCCCACCGGTACGTATTCTGCATAATCACTGCTTAAAGGCACATTTTGACAGCCCACTTTTTTGCTTGATGTTTTTTTCATGTCTGCACAGCAAATCACCCAACACCTCCATATTTTTTTCCCTCCTCTGTTCAACTTATGTATTCAGTCCTTTGCCTTTCGTATTAATTTTTATGACCTGGGATGCTGCATGTGTCTTGTTTTGTGTGCTCCTTTTTTAGGATTTCTTTTTTTCACATTCTGGAAATGTTTTAAACCGAGGAGTGGAGGGAGAATTCCCTGCTGACAGTTATGTGTGCATTCTATTTGCAATTGCAGAGCAATATATTCGGAGGCTTGGATGAGAGTTTGTTGGCCCGGGCTGAAGCTCTAGCGGCGGTGGATATAGTCTCGCAGAACAAGAACCACCACCACCCTCCACACCACAGTCCCTTCAAGCCGGACGCAACCTACCACACCATGAACACGCTCCCCTGCACCTCGTCTTCCTCCTCCTCCTCGGTGCCTATTTCTCATCCGTCCGCCTTGGCTGGCCACCACCACCACCACCACCATCACCACCACCACCAGCCTCACCAGGCACTGGAGGGGGACCTGCTGGACCACATCACCCCGGGACTGGCACTAGGAGCCATGGCAGGGCCGGATGGCTCGGTGGTTTCCACGCCTGCGCACCCTGCCCACATGGCGGGCATGAACCACATGCACCAGGCAGCCATCAACATGGCTCATGCCCACGGGCTACCACCGCACATGGGCATGAGCGACGTGGACGCCGATCCGAGGGACTTGGAAGCCTTCGCAGAGAGGTTTAAGCAGAGACGGATCAAACTCGGGGTTACCCAGGCGGATGTAGGGTCAGCTTTAGCCAGCCTGAAGATTCCTGGGGTGGGCTCCCTCAGCCAAAGCACCATCTGCCGATTCGAGTCCCTCACGCTCTCTCACAACAACATGATTGCTTTGAAGCCCATCCTGCAAGCGTGGCTAGAAGAAGCCGAGAAATCACACAGGGAGAAACTTAATAAACCCGAGTTGTTCAACGGCGCAGAGAAAAAGAGGAAGCGCACGTCAATAGCCGCGCCAGAGAAGCGATCACTGGAGGCCTATTTTGCCATTCAGCCGCGTCCCTCCTCGGAGAAAATCGCAGCAATCGCAGAAAAGCTGGACCTCAAAAAGAACGTGGTGCGGGTCTGGTTTTGCAACCAGCGACAGAAACAGAAACGAATGAAGTACTCCGCATGCGTCTAAAAACCACCGCCCACGAAAAGACTTGGGACTGTTTAGAGGCGATTTGTATCATATTTCCTATCTCACACCTTTTTTCAATCATCGATGACTTTGTGCTTTGAACTTCGAAAAATTCCTAAAATTGAACAATGACTGAAAAACTCGAGAGAACAAAAAAAAACACAAAAAAACCCAACAGTCACGTCTTTTACTCGCTGAGAGGGAGACGTGGAGGCAAGTAGAGAGCATCGTTTGACAGAGCAAGTAAGAACACAGTTTCCACACTTACTATGCTTCACCTTTTCAATGTCAACGCAGTGTGACTTACAGGACTCAGTGCTTTAATGTTTATTTATGATTCATTTCCAATGAGGACTATAGTTTGCGTTAGCTATGAAAATAGCATTGTTATTTACACACAGCGGGGCTAGTTGAACTCAAAGCACTTGGTTTGGTGTCTATTAGTGTTTATGTTTTTGGCTTATAGGATAAGCTACATTCTTCCCTCCGAGTTCATGACGATGCAGTCTGACATTTATTCAGGGTCCATGAGGGGATTAAGAGGACAACACACTGCTTGGTCTGGAGAGCTAATATCAGATTACTGCCAAATAACCCTCTGTAAATTAATAATTTACTCGCCACACACTTCCTTTTGTGTCTAAATGTGTAATTAATTCCACGTATTTTGTTACCATGTGTGATCAAAGTCAGGGATCTATTTTTAAGATACCCCGGGTTTGGACTGAGGTATAGGGTTGTTTATTATTAGGCCTCAGTATGTGGAAATATCGAAATAGTGACTCACTTGTGAGGATTTCACAGAATATCGCTATTAAAAAAATATGAAGTCTTGCCGGCTGCAATAAGTTTACAATCCAGCGTGGGCCGGTATCTTATGAACTATTTATTGAGTGAGGTCATGTTTACTTCATTATATATTTATTGGGATTCCCCCCCTCCTCGTTTTGCTTGAGAAAATCAAATTCTGACAGCAAGTTAAGCGTGTTGTTCTGGTTTAAAGGGAAACGACTGTGAAAATAATACAGTCACACAGTTTAATTTACGATTTCTAACATTTGAGATGGTACAATCGAGATATATATGAGATAGTATTCTCTTTTTAAATTATTTTATGTATGTTTTCTGCTATTTATTTGTATAAATATACGCGCATCATTATGAAGTCGTTGCTTGTTAAAAATCACCTTGTTTAAGTAATGTTTTTTCTTGAAGAGAAAAGAAACAGCTTCATGGAAGTATACGTGTACAATGTAAATATTTCATTGGAACCAGTCGATGCACATAAATATATCCGTACAGGTTTTTGCTGTATTGCTGTTTTAGCTGAGGTAACTTATTTCTGTAATGTATGTTGCTTTTGGTTCCTGGTTAAATTATTTTATTAATTTATTTCCTCCATGTAATTTAAATTGATTTAATTATTGAACTGCAATATGTGTTTCATTAAAGAACAAACTTTAACATTTAATCGGACGTTTTCCATGACTGCACTGTGTAATGTGGCTCATCCAGACATATTAATATTATTTTATTTATTCATCTATTTATTTATTGATGAGGAGGATGGCAACGGTTTAGCTGTGGGCTGCACAGCATTTTGTGGATTATTTAAGCTTACTGACTACAAATATTGCCATTGTTAAAGGTAACGTGACCTTTACCGTCACCTAGAGGTGCCAGGTTTGATCTTAGAAACAGCCACGAGCCCTGTCACAGTGCCCATGAGCAAGACATCACCAACAACCCCACCCCCACCCTACTCCTAATGTGTTCTCCTACTGTCTGGGTAATATAAGAGATGAATAAGTAAAATGAAAATGTAAAATGTAATTAGAAATAGCTTTTTTTGTGCCTCAACATCACCCTCCTCCAGGCCTCATAATGAAGCAGGCCTTACAGGAGCCCCATCTTCTCGATTCCATCAATGTTAAAGACACACGTGGCTCCTCCACTGACTTGCTGCCAGCTTATGCAGCTCACTGTTGCCTTACCTGAGAGCAAATGCTAATATTCTATTAGAGTCTAATCAGGGGGTCTATGGAGAGCTGGATGGGTCCCTGGAGCGCAGACTTGCCAGATGTCAGCCCGCCAGAAAAACAGCTCGCCTGCCAACGTGCCCGTCTCTATTTAAATACACACTCAAACATGCTTCGCTCGTGCATGCGGGCACACAAGCTTTGAAGCAAAAACCTTTGCATTGAAGTTATGGTTAGATATGAGGAGGAGGAGGAGGGTAAGAGAAAGGAGAGGGGAGCAGTTTGAATGTCATGTCCATAGCAGGGTTGCTGTTTGTGGGCTGCAGGGCTGAGTGGCTGGCTGGCTTGTTGAGCGCTGAGCAAACGTTTCAGCACCATGGACAGATACCAGAGAGGCTGCAGGAGCCAAACATTAGCATTTCTGAAACCTGTCCTCCACCTTTACGCTGATTATTTACAGCACCTGGAATACATTTGCATGGGATTACTTTTGGATAATTTCAGATTGATTGTAACAGTGAAGTTTTGCAGGAGGAAGAAAGGTGATTTTGCAATATAACAAAATAATTAATTCTAAAAAAACTCAAACAAGAAACATATTTAATCAATAGCTAATTCGAATGTTTCACTCTCTAAAATGCTGTCAAGTTGTTTTATTTTATTTTTTTATAATCATACAAATACCACCATGCACCTGCAGGCTTTCCTAAAAGTGCCACGTGACGAGACAATCAATATAAAATATAATTTCTAATTAATAATTCTAATTGTAATATTCAATCTGTAAATATTTGTATTAATTAAACGTGGCACACATATCCTTGCTCAATATTTACCCAACAAAAACACTTGAATAAAACGACTCTAAACTGAAAAGCAGCGCCTTCATAACACACTGATCCTTAAACCAAACGTGTTCAACCGCCATCCTCGTGACAAATGAAGAGTATCAAAACGACCCTTATTAATGAGACAGCGGTGATGGTTCATCAATTAAAAGATGCTCCTGGTGAGTGCTTCTAATTCCCCCTAAATGAGCCATTCACTTAATACGTTAATAAGAGCGAATTATTAAATTACACATCGAATTATGAAAACCAGATAATTATGAAGAGCGAGTTAAGTAGTCATTAGCTATCCCTGTTAATTACCGCTGGTCAGGGAGGGCTGCAGAGTGAGTGTCTCATCGGGAATTGAAATTAACTTTATGCAGTGAGCCTCGCTGCTGCTTGACAAGCCGGGGCTCTGCACAGACAGACAGGCAGGCAGACAGGCAGGAAGACAGGCAGCCAGGCAAGCAAGCAGGCAAGCAGGCAGCTTCTCAGCCAGACTGCTGCTGCCTGCTTTCACTTTCACATATTGGGAGAAAATCGATCTGGATTCTTTGATAGCGAATCAATGTGGCCCCAGCACTGAATAAAAGAGAAACACGCACACACACACACACACACACAGAGGAAAAAGGCCTCAGCAGCACAATAAAGAAAATCGAAGGTCTTTTCTTTTATATAATAAATATGTGAACCAAACAGTTTACCTTAAAGCCACAGACACATGTGCTCACATCATGCTGCACGTGCTCCATACATTGAATCGTACATATACAGAGCGACGCTACAGTGGGAGCTTTCTACAAAACGAAAAGGGCAGCGCTGTTTCCTTTTGTTATAATTACGCCCTCTGTTTTATTTTTCTCTTTCCCCTGAACATTTCCCCCCTTTCACAGGGATACTGATGAAAATTTAATGAGACCAGGGACTGTCGGAGCTCCGCCTGGGGACCTGAGAGTAGAATATTTTAACTGTACATTTACGCCAAGTGTCTGCCTTCAAAGACGCGACTGCTCTCGAATTAGACGAACTGTAAGCCATAAATTGAACGCGCTACACACTATATAACCCTTTATTTATCATATGTTGGCTCTTTTGCACCGCCAAAATATTGTGCAACACCCGTCAGACGGCTGCTTGGATGTTAAGCGGGCAATCGCCATTTGATATTGTCGCCAATCAGTTGTTGTTGATGCAATATTAATCAGCCATCAATAGTCATTAGTTTGTTAAGTGTTTCCCAGAAGCTAATCGATGGAGCAGCATTGGGTGGCTATGAGGATTTTGGTGGGATACTTTTTGATCTAGGATGGCATGAAAAGGAGGTAAAGCCACACTGTATCTGCCAATGACATAGCTCCATCCCCCCCCCCCCCCCCCGCTCTCTCTAACATAATCACACGCGCGCACATACCAGACACGCACACACGCCTAAGCAGACCGAGTTGATGCCAGGGGTGGGCATACTTTTAGTTCAAATACAGTATCTTCCATTTTACCAACGAAAAACATTTAAAAATGCTGGTTTTTTTTATGCTGATTGAAGATTGAATCTTTAAAGAAACCACATGGCCAGTTACTGCGTTGTGCATCACATACGCGATAAATCCACACCACTAAAGTTGGAGCCTGAACTGGAAAAAATAAAAGTTTTGTGATTCCTTAGCTACTGATTTACTCGTCGCACACCTTACGTTATAAGAACTGTGAAATTTGAAATTGTGCTGGGGGGGGGTTTATGTGATGTGAGAATAAAACGATAAAAGCACTACTGGCCAGAAATAGAACATATTTGTGCGTTTAAGTGAGAAGAAAAACATTGGTTTTAGGAAAAGGCCTGCGCTGTAGCTGTCCTTTGAAATGCGACAGAAGAATAGAGATGTGCTGCACACATTGGATACTGCCCAGACATGCGTGGACAAGAATCCGTCCCTTATTAAAAATGTATGATATCGATGGAGCCTATTCAAACTCACCGCTTTAATCTTCCGCTCGGCATTTTAACAACGTATTCATGTTTTTCAGTGCGATAAATAAAAAGCAAGGTTTTCAGGTGTTATTTGCACGTAGCCTGCCCTGCGTCAAATCACAACTTTAAGATATTGATGAATTGTGATTTACCGAAATTTTGAATTGAATTTTCATTTTTTTTCATTTTTCATTACAAATCAGAAAAAAATGGATTTTCCTCCCCCAAAAAAGTCCTTCTTAATTTAATGCCATTGAAAACGTGCACAGCCTTCATTACTAAAATAGCTCAGGGGTGCGATTAGAGGGAGGGTGCTAAGAGGCCACAGTCACCCCTGACATGTGGCCACCACCAAAATAATGATTTAGATGCATAACCAAGTTTCTACCTTTTCCCATGAGCCTTTTCATTTCTTTTGTACATTGGTTATTAACGGAATTGAACAGTTTTGTTTAATTTGTATAATACCTAGCATTATAACTCTTGGTTTTGCAGAATGCTCTTTATTGTCCATACAGTTGATGCCATTTTGGGAATTTGTAGATTAAAATTTTCAACATGAATCTTAAATGAATATTCAAATGGTTTTGCTTGAGGGGGAATAGTGTCTACACATCTGGCTAGACTGTTGCAATACAGCTATTTCCAACATGGCAAGCGTGTTTCAGAATTTATCATGGACATGTGTGTTACACATGTTAGTTAGTAACTTTAGCAGCTTGGATGCCAAAGGGGTTCATCCATATCGATAATAGTAAATAAATCAACATTTAGTCCAGTCCAGAGAAGTCATCCAATTATGGGCTTTTTAATTTAATTATGGGAATTAAGGTACATTTTACACTGAAATACAAAACTGCCCTCTGTCTCTCGCCACCATTATTATTAACCTCTTGCAATACCTTTTCTTACAGCTAGGTGAATGTGAGGAACACCAATAAAATAAAAATCTCATTCCACTGTTACACCAGTATGCAGGTAGGCAAGAGGAAGAAATGACGTTCACAGATAAAATGACGTGTGTGTGAAAATAAAGAAGACACCTCCAGACTTCTCAGGTGAATGCGCAAGAAGGTCAGTCGAGTTCATGAAAGTGACCACCATCTTTGCATAGTTGATTTTCTATTTTTTTCTTAAATTGTTTGCTCTTTGTACTGTAGCTGAATGGACAGCATCATTTTAAGTCAGCACCTGCAGATAATTATTCAGAAAGGCTAAGAGGATGAACAAGAATTTACACAGTGATAACCAAAGGCTCATCAAAATTAAATAAAATAAAATAAGTGATTAAATCATGTTTCCCATTTCTTATGACCATAAAATATTCCTTATTAAAGTGTTTTAAAAAAACATAATTGCATCTACTGTCTAGATCTACATCTACTTTCTAATCTTTTAATCATCTTAAGGATCATCTGAATAATAAAGATTTAATCACAATTTGTAAATGCTGAAAACTAGTGTATATACTGTTCCACAAGTTTACATCACAAATCACACAGTGCTTTAAAGCCAAAACCTGCAGCGTCACAGAAACATATCCAGCTGAAGCTTGGTTACATTAAGTCTGATCAGCAAAAACAAGATACAGCAGGATAATCTTGTGGTCCCTTTATGAATTGCTTGGTTACAAATTCATTAAACTCTATTTGTCTCTATTTATTATATGTGTGAACATATGTAAAGCATAAGGTGTGTCAAAATTCATGTTAAAGACTGCTGTCATCACAGCACAACCCTCCTACACCATACACTGGGTCTAACATCCCAATGAAAGTGTTTGTTTACAGCACTGTCACATATTCATCTACTTATTTAAACTGAATACAAACTACGCGTAACTATGGACAAGGTGGATCAAATCAGTGGATCAGTGCTGCTTCATGTAAAAAGAATACATGGGCATGAACCAGGACCTTTGACATCTTAATCTGTGGATTCCTCATAATGTGTAGGAAATACATAAGCTATTATCTAAATGTGTTCATCTTTTAATTCAGTCACACCTGTACTCAGTTATGTATTATGACCTGACGTGTAAATTGATGGCATCAAAGTGCCTTTAGTCATCAAATATTTAACAACACTGGATGGGTATACACGTTTATGAACAGCTAGGTCTCCTCCTTGCATTCCCTTTCCACCCGATCTTCCTTTTGCAACCACAGAGTGTTCGACTCGCTTGTTCTCAGAGGCTGTTTTGGTGTTCCAAATGAGTTAGTTGTAGACCTCGCAGAGATTCGACCTTAATGAGAAGGTGGTAGAGCTGTCTAGTGGATGTGTGTTCATTGGGCTTTGACAGCCGTGCTCTGTTGCAGATCTATTAATCATACCCACAAGGAGTGCTAGTCTCTCTGCCTCTTTCTCCCTCTCTCTCACTCACTCACTCGCTCTCTCAGTTTTCAGTTTATACAGAACAGAATCATTTACATAAAGTCCTTAAGGCAAATAACTGTTGGGGGCTCTAATTTATATCTGATCGAAAATTAGCCGTCATTATGCGTACCATTAGCTGCGTCTTTAATGTGCTTCTAAGCACCATTTGTCAAACAGCTTGTTAATATCCTTCAAGTCTTTAAAGTTGAGAGCTCATTAAAGACTGCTGTGCCTGCTCTTGATGCTATTTCATAAAATTCTGTGGGAAGGGACAGAACATTTAAAAGTTGTTTTGCATTGACATTGTCCCAAAAAAAAGGCAATGTACTGCATGTGCATCCGGCTTGCTTTACGTATGATATGAAACTTAAAGACAAAATGTGTTTCAAATTATAAATACCTAACGCTTTTATTTAGGTAAAGCTATCTACTAAAGTCTAATTAAACATTTGCTTACAATATGATCCCACTACCAGAAACATCTATAAAAATGCTTATTCTCAAAAACCAATTCTCTTTTGATCGTGAAAATGGACGGTACAGTGAAAACAAATTGTTTTGAAATGCACACATCACAGGCAAATAAACCCCTGCATGCAAACCCTGTACTTGGAAGTCTTTCCATAGTTGTCGTGCCCACAGCCCATAACAGGAGACCCTCACAGGCCCAATCTTTGCCTATGGGTAATGGGAGTTATGCTGCTTTATTATTGGTTAAAACTCCAGTGTCCTTAGTCTTTTTTTCCCTCCAGTATAACAGATTCCTCCAGGCTAAAGCAATAAAGAGAGTAATTAGAATGCTAAAGACAGATGTAAATAAAGGGAATGAGACAGTGGTGAGGGATGAGGCGTCTAGGTCACACACTCTCATCAAAAACCCAGTTGGTAGCAAATGACACAACGTTCAGTGCCAGAAGCCTGGGGCTACGACTGCAAACCAGAGGACATAATGGACTAAATTATGGCCTCAATGGCTATGCATCTCAAAGCACCAATAAGGACACACACACACACACACACAATCTCAAACCCCAAACACAGATCTACAGTATGATTGTATTAATTTTATCAAAAGCATTACATAATGTATGCACATTATACAGCATACCATATCAAAACAATATGATATTATTAAGCAGTGTATTAAGTAGTCTCACCCCTTAGAAACACTGTTAACTGACTGCCTTGGTGATGCCCCCCATTGATAATCCATCCTGGTTATGGACTATCATTCTTGAAGCTCCTGTTCAGCAATATAGGAGTATTTTGTAAAATCAATACCCGATTTCATTCTGGCATAGTCTGAGGGTTTCACAAGTACTTTATTTATTTATTTAGAGAAATACAATTTGGAAAATAAAAATGTGGAAAATAAGACGAGCCTTATTAGATTAAAATTACATCGGATAAATAAGAGAAGTGTGTTAGAGAGTGTGAGGAGGCAGACCCCAGCAAACATCAACACTAAACACTATACACTTGAGATTACATGCATGAAGCGGGGGTTGGGCTAATTAAATATTTGCATTATTAAAAATACATTAACTACTAAAATGCCATCAAATTTAACAACATGAGACATTTATAAATTAGCCAACTTTTAGTGATGAAATAAATCCTTCTTTATACTGGCCTTCCAGGGGAATTCCTGTGAGTCACAGACACAAGGATAAGGTCGGCAAAGCAGCAAGAATACTGAATATCCAGATACATAATTCTTTATTACTTAACTTAAATCATGAATTTGATTTAATATGAATTTAATTTCTTATCATGACAATAAATTCTACCCACTACCCACTTTCTTTTGTGCTCTCGCGGAGCAGTTTTGCAGAGTTGAAAACTGTGAAACAGCATCTTGTATCATGTGTGATAACTGTTGTATCATGAAGAAGATAATTTCAGGAAAGAACAAAGAAAGGGGTGGGTGGGTTCACATTATACAGAGTGACCAAGACTTATCAGGGTATTCACAGGGAATTTAAAAAAAGTGGTTGTGGTGTGAACTCCACAGAGTTTTACGGTACAGAAACTGAGGCTATAGAGGACAAAAATCACATACACTCAGTATCCCATTAGACTGTTTTACATACTTCGGATCTTGCCATGTTAATGAGACCCTCTATAAGTTTCCCAAGTGTCCCACACGGTTCTTTATGTCTCTTTTATGTTCCTCAGTTTGTGTGGGTCACAAATCACTACACTACACTCTTCACATTATGCAAAGATGTATACTGTACATGGAAGTAGCGTAGCATGGGACAATAGATTTAAGATACACTTTCTCAATAACAGATGGCTGTCAGTTTTTCCCCTCCTTGCATATTGTATTGGTCTTGTTGGAGCTCATCACAACTAGGGTTCATACTTCCAGAATTTAAAGTTGTAAATAGATCTTGTCCTTTCAAATACTTAGAGAAGGGTGGATGATATGGATAAAATATTCATGGTGCAATCATGTTACAGATAATTTTATCATTATATTGATGTATATGATCATAAGATTTCTAAGGCTTCTGGAAATTCAATTGAGAAACCTTTCAGAGATAAAATAACCAGATGGGAGTGTCTATTTCTGGCTCATCCAGTAAATGAAATACCTGACAAATCAAGGTACTTTATAAAATTGATGAGAAAGCATGTACATTCAAATCATTTATTGCCATAAAATAGTCCTGCTCAGTGACTTGCAACATTGCCCAAACAAGAGATATTAAATCTATAGATGCAACTATATTCATTTAGGCAGACAAATACAAAGGAGAAAAGCCATGTCATGTAACTATTGTCCGAGTTCAGGATTTTTAAAGAAAAATACACAAAAGGCTTAAACAAAACGTGTATATAAAAAACATGGAATGCAGAACAGTAACATAGTCTAAATAATCAATTAATAATCGTGCACCTGTCTTACAGAAAATATCAAATATTCAAATATTTTCCAGTCTTGCATTTATAACTGGATCATTTGAGTGTGCTAAAACTCTAAATTACATATTCCTGAAAGCACAGACACATTTCAGTCATACATTTTCATCTGAGGACCGCTACCAAAAAGCCACGGACTTCATTCAAATATGGAGTAAAAATAGAGAGAAAATGTTTCCTGCACAGAAGTATATATTCCTGTATTTTACTGAAACTATTACACATACACAATATGTCAAAAATGACAAAGTACCAAAATATCTTTCAGAATAGACCATCAAGTCCACATTACAGGCAGTATGTCAACTATTGAAATGAAATGAGAGGCGCTTAGCATTTTTATTGGCTATGATAAAAGTTACATGATGTTGCCATGCAAATACTTTGCCAGAAGTAATGTCTCAGCAAAGCAAGTTGATGCCACCCACTATATTAGATTACACTATGCTGTTGAAATGTGTGCTTCGGAGGTGCTTTTGCAAAAGGTTGATTACTTTGGATATATTTCACCTGCCGCTCTGGGCTATTATTGCTTGAGATACAGACTATAGTCAGAAACCTGAGTGAGCGATCCCAAATGGTCAACGTCCCTGGTAAAACCATATAAAGTGATTCAATGCGAACATTAAGAAATGTTAACGATCATAAAAGACCTTTGTGTTGGATGGCTTTCCTTCCAGTTACTCTTTCTTTCTTACTTTCTGCTGTCCTTTCTAATTCCTTCTCACTTTGTGTGAGCATGTGCAGATTGTACTTTTTCCATGAGAACATTTAGAGGGAAATAATAAATCTGATACTGACTAAAAGAATAAGAATCATCCCCAAAAATAACCATGTTGCTGAAAACCCAGAAAATATATTCCACCAGCATGTTTCTTCAAAATTGCTAATATTGACAGTGAGCTTTGTCGGGGAGACGCCTGTGTATCTCAGTGGCTGTGCAGTGAAATGTGGCAGACAGACATAGTTTCTGACCTCTATATAGCAGTGTGGAAGGACCTCAACAGCTGTAAACAACACTGCAATCAGTGTCCCATCTGCTCCCATGTCCCACTTGTGTGGACGCCTTTTTGCCATTTCTTTCACCCTCTGCCAAGTGGCTGCCTCAGGACATCTAACCCAGAGAAAAGAGCTCATTTACCCAAGGAGGAAAAAAGCAAACTAGATTTCTGAGTGTGTTTGCTGACAGGGAAACTTGGTTGTGGCAGAATTGAACAGAGTTAGACGGATTATAATATGCAAAGTATGCCACTTCACAAAAACAACAGTTCATCAAACTGCACTAAAACATTATTTTTGTGACAAATTAATGTGAAAATAATCAGTGATCAACTAAGATCGAGCAGCTAACCAGCTATCAAAGCCGTTTATACGTGTTGCTTTAACCTCTATTAACCCCTGTTCAGGCTAATGATGCTTCGCAGGGATTATATGAAGTGGGCACTTGAGATTCACCCTCTCTAAAGGTAAGTGGTGTGATTCCTGTTTTGTAAAAGTAATGAGAGCCAAATCTATAATATAATTATAGATATGCATTATGTTTGTACTCAGAAATAGATACAGTAATTTTAAACTTAATGTTACCCTGTGGAGCTTTGACCACTAGTAGCACTATGAAGCAATGTTTTAATGAGTGGGTCCCCCTTTTTTTTTGGTTCATGCACAATGACACATTTGCATGTACATAAGTATGCAGGCAATGCAATTCCTGCCAGTGGTTACAAACTATTCAATTGATCTACAGTTGGTATAGAGAATCCACAAAGAAGCATACAGCAACAAGTAAATGAGGCAGTGAAGATGATGACTGCTTGCAAGCAAACATGAATGTACCACGCAAGAAAAAACTGTTTCATGAGTAAGGAAATACATTCATCAAATTTGTTGGGCTTTAAAGAGTAACTTGACAACCCCTGTAAATTTTGGTTTTGCTGACCTCCAGTGGTTTCACTTCTCACCTTGCTGCAGTGGTATAGAAGCGTACTTCTGGAGCCTATGACATCACTTTTCACACCACACCAATCAGTGATGCTGAGTGTGATCAGAGGTGACACAGACTAGAATCCTTCAGCCAGAGAGGGCAGCGAAACACTGCTTTTCAGCCAGTTGTTCAGTTACTCTTGAAGGATACACACAAAGCCAGCCCAGGGACAGGTTAACTGGTCTCATTTCTCTGGAGTTGGATAAAGACAGACTTTTGAACTTGGAACAGTTGATGGAGTAGCCAGCCACCTTAACTGTTCATCAGATTATGGACTGACAGAAGAGTTGTTGAAGGATTGGCTCAGTAGAATAAGATGTCATCTGCGTATATGTTCATTTTGTGATGAAGTGGTTCATTTTTAAATCCCTGATATGCTAGCTTTGTTTTATGGATGTTGCGGTTCTATAAAAAGAGCAAATAGTAATGGAATTAATGGGCATCCATGTCAAGTTCTTGCCAGAAGCATTGGTACTGATGCGACTCTGTTGGTTAGTTCACAAGCAGTGTGGGAGCTGTACAACGTTTTGACCAAATATGAGCCAAATCCCACTTTTTTGAGGAAACTGAAGAGCAAGGGCCAACCTACTCTGTCAAATGTTTTTTCTGCATCCAAAGATAGAATACTGGCTGTTTGATTGGGGTCTGTTGAAAAATCTTGTAAAAAATCCCTTTTACAGAGATGAATAAGGTTGAATAACCTGCACGTTTTCTTCCTTTAATACAACCAGTATGGTTAGAGTGAATAAGTGATGGAAATATAGAGACTAACTTCAATGCAAGGGCCTGCTTATTGTTCTGATATCTGCTCTGATCAACGATATGATAATATGATAATTAGAGCATTGCATGGGGTCATTATTTGGTTTTAGAATGAGTGGGATAAAGGCTGTGTTCATGTGTTGAGGAACGCTGGAACAGTCCATATACGTTTTTAAGTCAAATAAGTATAAAAGAAGGGACCAAATTGTTTATTAAATTCTGCTGGGTAGCTGTCGGGCCTGGTGACTTAGTTTGGAGTTATTCTGAGGTGAAAGGTTAGTCGGAGTTGTCTGTTTGGCTGGTGGTTAGTTTTGGTATGTAGACATTCCTCAGAAAATTTTCAGCTTCATCTGGTGTAGCGTAGTTTTATTTACATTTATGTTTACAAAATATAAATATTTTACCTTTTATCACTACTTTTGCAGTTTCCCAGGGAGTGCATGCTGATATTCCTCGAGTTCTGTTGGTCTCACGAAAGGATGCCCATTCCATTTCAAAATACCTGATAAAATGCTGGTCTTTAAGTATTGAGTGTTGAATTGACATGTTCAACAAAAAATGTAACTAATTGAGGCTTGATCTGAAATAAACATCTTTTTGATTTCTGGGTCTATTACTGTGTTTATTACTAATGTCTTCAAAAATAATTAATTCGGGAATATGTTTTGTGATAGAGAGAAATATAAATACTTTCTTATGTTTGGGTTTTGTATTCTCCAAATACCTGTCAATCCATATATGATATGTTGCTTGATAACAGATGAAGAATTGTTAGGCCTGTGAGAGGAAGAGGAAGAAGAACCGCTCAACTATGTTGAAGTCTCCTTCTATGATGATTTGGGAGTTGTGAAAGAAGGTAGGAGAGTCTGTATTGCTGATTTTATTTTGCATATTTTATTTGAATATTTTGGGCTTTTATGCAAGAGAACTAATTACAGCCATTGTCATATTAAATGGATGTACCACTGAGTAGGTGATGTAGTGAGTAGCAGTAAGACACACAATTTGTCTACAAGAAGAGCATATAAATATATGAACATACAACACAAGCATACACACATTTGACAATGGAAACATTGACACATAAATATACCAATGGCATGCATTATGACTTATATATATATATATATATATATATACCATAAAATAAACCATTTTAATGTTCAAATACACACACTGCCAGTGCCCTCAGTGAAGATAGTATGTAGAGTTGTAGAGTGTTGGGGGGGTCCCATACAGTCAGGCTTGTGTCTAACACAGCTTTCTGGACCAATGACATGTTGATATCTCATTCATAACACCCCCAAAATTCACTGAATGTTGACCATATTAGACAATTAAATTAGGCCCAGATCAAAATAAATACGTAATAAGTCCCATTCTTGGCATCTCAGGTACTGCAGCCGCAACACGTTATGTGGTTTGTGTGGTAACTATGCATGATTATGAAGATGATCAAGAATGCATGCTACCCTTGTCAGCTCTATGCAGAGAGGTCATTGTTCCTCAATGTGTTCTCCAAATAATTGCCTTATGTTTCTATAATGAAAATGTAACATCTTTACAAGCTCTTCATTCCAGGGTGGGCTAAGGCAAACTTTGTATTCTGTATGCATAATCCATGTATAAATATGCCTCACACCAGAGCCCTGTGTGTTATGTGATTTGAGAGGGGGTCAGAGCCACTTGTATTCCGGTGGGTGGGATTGTGGAATTGCAGGCGATTTGATTGGAGCATTATCCCTACACGAGGGCCCTCCTGAACTCCTATCTGTTGTTCCCCCTACTCATTTACTTTATCAGTGCACTGCTGTAATATACATAATTCAAACAACCGGGGAATGTCTTTGGGCTCTGAACCACCTGCTGGCTTTTATTAGCTAATTAATGGTGATTTATCAGAGCTGCTAATTTGAGTGGGGCTGCTTGCCTTCAGGAGTCTCAGAACACTGTATGAATTCTGATGGTAATTATGCTTATTTGATGGGCAGTTTGCTAAAACAAAAAGTTCTGTCTTTTCTGCCCCACAGGGATGTAATTTCTGTTCATACGAAAGACGACCTTGTGTGATTTTTCCCCCCGTCTCATTAAGGCCTCTCACACAGTTCATTTTAATACTTAAATTCAAAACTGCTTTTTTACCTTTTTACCTGTAGATGTGTGTCCTTGGGAAGGTCTTTTTTGATGTCCTTATATTTAAGTATATTTATTGTTCAAGGACCACAAATTCACCTAAGGTTCAAGGTATTTGGGCGGCCTTTAAGGAGAATATTATTTTCAACATGCCCAATATACTTCTACCTATGTGTTTATAAAATACTGCAGAGATTTAAGATGAATCTCTAATTTTAACATTTACTCGATTCTGTTTGTAGTTAATACAAACTTGACGGTGCTTAAGGTTAGAATAAACCACAGTCTCAATGCACAAATACATGCAAAAAAGAAGACACGGATATGATTATTTCTATTTGGGGGGCGATGTGGGTCTTCAGAGATTATTTCCTTCAACAGAGACCTCTATTTCTTCATGTGGGTGACAGGTGATTGACAGTAGGCAAAGAATACGCAATGCATGCAATGATATACAAACAAAGGTTCTACAGTATGTGGTAATGGACTGTCAAGCAGGTATTCGTCAGGTTTGTTGTTCAAGTCAAGCAAAAATAAAGGGCAAAATCTGGTTTCTCAGAATATATGACGTCCTGATACCCCTGGAATTACTATTATGCATCTCCTGGAAGATAATGTTCCATATTTTAAACCTAGTCACTCCAAGTTTTTCCAGTCTGTGATAACATACATCGCCTTGTGCCACGAATGTTGCAAGTTGTACTTTTGCCAAGGGCCTGTTCTTTATTAGAATGAAAAATCCATAAACCTAAAAAATTGGGGGTTACTTGATTTCTGGGAAACTAACCCACATCAGCATTGGAAACATTGTTACTACTATGCAGCATCAGATATACTTTACCCAGTAGAGGTTTCCCTATGTATCAATATAGTCCCTCTAGAAACCTTTACCCAGAAAGATGACAATGTTGCATTGTATTAGTTGATGTGATTGTGATAATTTGATAATTTTGAGACATCTAAAATTCACAATGGAAGTATAAATGTGAAGATTGCTAGTTCAGATATGAACATTATTTACATAACACCAAAAATAAATAAGCAAATAATGCAAAATTAAATGAATAACATTTTATAATATAGAATATTATGAGGGGTTTAGAAGTTGACAGTCATTGAGTTGGCTTAATGATGCTTTGATGGTCATCAACAAGTTGCTATAAAGCTTAAATTGAAAAATGATTTTGGGTTGCCAGGTTCAGAGCCCACTTTTATACAGATTATAGAAAAACAGAGATGTTAATGCTAAAATCTGCATGCTAACATGCACACAATGACCACGCTAATATGCTGATGTTTAGCAGGTTGCAATGTTCACCATCTTAGTTTAGCATAATGGAATGCTAACATGTCATAAAGGTCACAAAGTAAACCTTTGACCTCATGGTGGCCCTAGGTCCGTAGGTCTGAAGAATCAGTAGGATTCATCTTCTTGCAACCATGAATGTATGCACAAAATTTGTGCCAATTCATATAGCAGGTGTTGAGATATTTCCCAGGATAAAAAAAACTTTGATCTGCTGGTGGAGCTAGAAGTCAGGGGATGCCCAAAGTTATATGGGTACATCCTCTGGGGATCATGAATCGCTATGAATTTCATGGCAATCCATCAAAAACTTTTTTAGATATTGGTAAAGTAGCATGGCTAAAAATGAAGGTGTAGAAGGAGAGTTTGGAACTGCTGCAAGACTGATGATACAGACTTAACCTTAAATACAGATGTTGAAGTTGGTAAATCAGAATTTAAGTTCATATAATTTGTCACACATTCATTTTCTTTATAAATGCATCTTTAAACACATTACAAAATATTTGATCCACAATGAGCTACTCTTTTCTAGATAATGCTTAATTTAATTCAGTTCACTTCGTACCATTCAAAACATTTGACAAGACCTTGTCATATCATAAAAGATCTAATGTGTAAGGTATCAGTGATGATTGATGCTTTCTGCCCTCTGCATGCATATCCTTGGGGAAATGCTATAAACCCTCTCTCTCTCTTTGCGAAGGCAGGTAAATCCCAAAAGGCACATGGAAGTATAAAACACTATGTCAAGTAATTTGGCATGTCTGAAATTAGAACTTGGAAGGAGAAAAAAAAAGCTGGGGTTAAGATATGTCTGCCAGCGAACACCTTTTCCTGATCTTTTCATCCCAATTCAAATAAAATTCAAAACAGCAGGTAAATGGTAATATCACACAAGTAAGCAATGGTGCCTCCAGCAACATGCTCCATTAAAAGAGTTTGCTGCGCAATGTGCTGCAGTTCTCTCAGCGCAAACTGAAGAGTTGCTCAGTGGGAATTGAACAAGAATTCTGAAAAAGCACTTTAATGTTGAAAATCTCACAACACCCTCTCAACAGACGGGTTTTCAAGACAATACACATGTAAAAGTAACCCTATTACGTGTCTGTCATGGTGTTAAGAGTATAATTTGTACATACATCGAAGCATAATTGCACACTGACAGCCAAGTTCAATTTGTAACCAGGGGTGTATCTTTAGTGTAAAGACCAAATAACTCTTGTTGATCGTATTCATTTGACACAGCTTGGAGTCAATTAAGATGCCAGTCAAGGTCTTGACATCAAAGGTGGGATATGTCTATGTAATTCCAGCAGTGACCCAGAGAGGTCACAGTGTTCGTGTTTGTGTGTCTGTTTCTGTTTGTGTGTACACAATGGACCTCTGGTAGAGGCAGGCCAGCTCAGCCCCTCTGGGGAGGGACCCTTCAGAATAAAAACACACTATTCACAGGGACCTCAGCAATTGTACCACAAGGAGAAAAGGACCAATTCTTCCCCCTTCACACACACACGCTCAAAACTCACACTAGGTTTGATGGGGGGAATGGAAATAAGAGCCTCTGTGCCCATGAATGCTATCATTTCATTCCTCTACTCCGAATGCTCCGGGGATCTCTGAGAAGGAATAGGAGCAATAAGTTCACTTTGCTGAATTAATGCTGTAATTCTTTATCAGGAGAGCCTTGGCATTACCTTGAACCGGGCTGGTTTTATGCAAAATGGTTTCAAGCCTAGTTTTTTTTAAATGATGGTCCTAATTTGTTGGCTCACTTTAAATTATTAATCTCTTTTATATTCAAGTAGGTATTACGTGTCATAACTATGTATCTATGGGGTGAGATTTAATAACATCTGCTGGACCTTAGGAAAGGAGCCGGTGCAGAAATGCTATTAAATATTGATAATTAGCCAAATATTTGCCTTGGCACCGGCTTTGAGCCACCGTGCTAATTGGCTTGGGAACAGCTGCAGTGGTCACTGAAGATGCACAATGAGATGTTCACACTTAAAGTCACTGGCAGAGACGAACAAATCAATTAGAAAAGAGAAATTAAACTGTGACATTCAAGGGATTAGACTAGTGGCTGCTAACACCTTAATATTGTCTCATTAGGAAAGACATCAAAATATGTGAACTATCTAACTTTGGGTAAAGTTCTCCCTCCGCTGGCTTATAAAATTAAACATATGTAAGGCCGGGTATCAAACCTGCCTTTTTGGTAAATTTTTCTGTACCACTGAGTACAAAAAACTGCCATTGAATGCTTACTCAGATTGGTACTTGCAAGCAACCTAACCTTCATCCAAGATTGACCCATATATAATGTCAAATCCAAAATGCTTCCACAAATTACTTCTCAGTTTGGTGTCAATTATCTGTCCTGGCTTGATAGTTTACTGTAGTTTGCATTAACAAAGAGAACAGCAATAAGACATTTGTGCATGGTTCACGGTGAGAGGCAGTTTAAGATTGAAAACAAGGAATAGTACACATCTTCACACATACTGTGAATTACAAATCAAATATTACATTTTGGAATTTGAATTCTGAAAACAAAAATGACAGCCCTAGTCTGGATGGTATCCTATAAAAGGTTACCTTCATGTTTATTGTTGCGTAAAAGAGCTAAGGATAAGAACATACCATACCAAAAGAGACACGGCAGTGCATGTAGATGTCATACAAAGGATTTCTATAGAGATAGTGACCATACACACAACAGAAGAACGACAGAGTCAGCGCTATGCATCAATCCATCCATCAGTCCATCAGACATACCACTGAACCATCTGCCCACCTCCCCCATCCCTGGCGGAACCCCCACAGCCACCTGCCAGGAGGAGACTCTCTCCCGGGGCCTGATGTGCTAATGTGAACCTTTGTGGTGCTGAGCTAAGTGGATAGCTAGGTGGTTGAACTGTGTCTGTAGCTTAGCTGTGGCGTGCTGCTTAGATGTCACAAAGTAAAACTGGCATTAATTTATCTTGTAAAGAGTTGATGCACATAAAAATTATATAAATCAATAAATAATTCATATGTGTATCATTATGGTCATGTATTCATTCTTAATTTGATTTGACAAAATGATTCAGGGAATATCACTAATGCTTTTATAAGTTTTAAAATCTATACAATTGATTTTTTTTTTATATTTTGTTTTAGCCATAACAACAAATTTGAAAGCCTGCAACAGTGCTCTGCATGGCGTTTCTGCAAAATTCAATTAGACATAATGTTGCACTGCAATCTATTCATTTGAGGCACCCAGTGAGGCAGCCAGTGGGAGTGTATTGATTAGAGTGTGTCATGTGTGGAAGCGAGAGAGGGGTGGCCAAAGTTTTTTGCTTAATGGACTGAAATAAAAGAGGCGGGAATGGGCTTTAATTAGGGAACAGTGGCAGGGGCATATACTTTCCCCTCCCAGTAGTTACCCTGCACCCCCTCCCCCACCCCTCCACAGAACACACTCATCCACCCATGCAGTTTCACATGTAGATGCTTTCAAACACACACACACACAATTCCAATACAAATGCATTCACACATACAACAACAAACGTACACACTTGCAGTCTATCACCCATGCACACACACTAACACACACCGTAGACACACAGGAGGAGGACAGAGGAGAATGGAGGGGTGATGTGGAAAGGGTGAAAAAAGAGAGAGAGAGAGAGAGTGCTGGGCTCCCGGGGTCTCAGCTGCTGCTAGGGTGCTGCCTGCTCTTCGCAATGAGTTGCAACTGTCAGTTTATTTTATCTCAGGCTTTTCATCATCGCAAAGAGCCTGGTTGGAGGAAGCCACCTGAGAGTCTTAGGAATTTGTTGGCTACAAGTCATTAGTAAAGACTGCTGAGATGCGCCGGGGCCAGAGATGTGCGCGGGGTACTGCAGGAGACAAGTGTGTCCCTTTAACCCTTTATAGGCTGATGAGCTTGGCTTTGACGGCTGGATAATTATATGCAGCCTAGATGATGCAGGGCAGGTTACAGAAGCTTAGCAGTGCAGGTAAAGAAACAACGGAAAGGGAGATGATGTGGAGAGGATAAAAAGCTTTACCTCCCAGGTTGAATCTACTATAACTTAAGAATTGCTGTATACATATAGATTGCAACAGAGGGTGAACATCTTAGTAGGGTATCTGTTTCACTTGGCTGCACACCTACAGAGAGATGGACACGACTTAAACAGATAAGTAGGTAAGTAGATTAGTGGGTAGACGATAGGGTAGGATTACTGCAGTTTGGGTCACATTTTCATAGTTTTGTCCATTGAATATATTTTTTAATTTAACTGCACTACATACAAAAAGTGACAAAAACAGTTTGAATAACGGGAAAAAGAGCACTTCTGTTGAAGTATACTGACACCTCCAGGTAGGATCAGACAAGGCAACAGTTTAGCCAGAATATCCAAACCACAATTTGGAGGTAAAACCAATGGTGAGCTTGCCCGCAGTGTTGGTAATATTCCCTTACTGCACCGGCAAACTGCAACTACCCGTGGTAACATTGGGTCAAAGCTCAACCAGGAAGGATATTGGGGACTGTGGACTATGAGGATAATAATGCTCATGTTTCTTGCCCAGTTGGACTTCCTTTTGCTATGGTCCCAGATCTCAGCAATTAACTTGATGAGTATAATGTTATTTTTTAGTTTGTATGTTTGTAAACCCAAACTATAAATATAAGACACAATTTGTAAAAAGCCATAATTTACATTTAATACACAACGCCAAAGGCAGCAATAGGTAAACAGTAAAGAGCAGCATGTGACCGTTGACTTCCTGGATGAGTTTGGATCACTGAACATGTCATTTCCACTTCACATCCCTGCCAGCTGCACGTACAGCGAAATGTGTGAACATTTCTGTGTTACTACTACGTGCCAAGCTAGTAATCTGTGTGATTCCACCCCAGATTTACATTTACATTTACCAGCTCATCTCTGATGCCACAATGCCTTGGTCAAAGAGAGCAAAGTCTCTGTAGTTTCTTTTATGCTGACTTGAAAGAGTACATGTCCAAGTGGGAACACAGTATTAAATATGGATTCTGTTTGGGTCCCACTTCAGTTGCCTCCTTGCCCCCACCAAAATCCCAACAAGTGTCAATGTCTCCGTGTATGAATCCATGTAAGTGGATGTTTTTGTAATGTGAAGGCTCCGGAGTGGAGTGAGGCTTACCTTGGAAATGCTGTATGATTACCTAACAAACACAAACAGTGGTTGTAACCTTGACCACACAGAATTATTCTTTGGGAATGGATGAAGGGTGAGGAGGAGTAAAATGTGAAATTCCAGTGGGTGTCTCTGTGTGTATCTAACCTTGTGAAAACACTGAGACGTGAGTTTGATAGAGTTATTACACATCTGTGGTTCTACCACTTGTGCGCCTGAATCTATTATCATGAGAGAGACAGGGCTAAGCTGAGATTCTGTTGGGACATTTCATCACCTCTGTGTCATGGGTCAGGCAATTGCAGCAGCCAATGTTTGCTTTTCATTACTAAAATACAAACTTTAAGCATGACTTTTTATTTTTCTAACAGAACAGAGTTGACTCTAGCAATGATTAGAGTGCTATTATTTCTACTGTGCCTCTGAAAATGTAATTTTAGAAGCTGAGAGAGGGTATTTGGGCTTGGTGAGGCGGCTTTTGTTCCAACATCGTGCAGCCAGTTTATTGTTGTTATAAGCATTCAGGAAAATAATTAGCCAAGCACATGTTGTGTTTATTAAGTACAAGGCGCCTCTGTCTGCTCTCTGGAGTCTTTTCTTTTCTTAATGTACGATAGTTCAAAGAAATAGGGCTGCGCTCCACACTGTATGGTGGTGATGTATCATCACTCCCACATCAGTCAAAAATGGGTGTATTTCATCATCGAAGCAGTTGGTAAACACATTTCATGTTGAGATCAACATCAGGCTATAAGCACATTGAGATTATTGTTAGCTCAGTGAGTACGTTGCTTTACATTGTTAAAGTCATTTAGCTGACATATGTATCTTTTCCCTACATAAGGAGCAAGTGATCACTTTCAAGGTGTGTCATATATCCATCAGGGGGGGGAAATGAGACGCTGGTTATCCCTGCTAGACCTCCCCTGACAACTGTCCAATTATGTATATCACACTCTGCCTACTGTTTGCACTAGAAGTAATCAATAAAGGATGTGGCTGAGTGAGCATACATTTTGGTGGAACCAAATGCATGAAAACATAATCATTCGCTCAGGCTGGCGGGGAGTCAGATATCGGTTGGGAACAAGTAGGCACTGGTTCTTCATGAGGGGAGGGACTGATTAGTGATTGTAGCTCCAAGTTTGATGGGGTGTGTTGGGGGGTGGGGGGGTGCAGGGTTTCTCTCCTGACGCGGCAAATGGAATGGGTGACAGGTGGAAATGGGGATGAAAAGGCGGTCCTCCGTTTCATGAATAAATGTAAACACAGCGCCATGCAATTACTGCGGCTGGTCATCTCTTTTAGGTTGGGGTGGGGGTAAACGTGCGGCTACATCCCTGCAGGTCCAATCTAATGAAAACGCGCAGGTTACTGGGGCGTTTAATTGTATATACGGTAAAGCTTAGAGTGAAGACTGTAGGGGCTTGTTGTGGATGAAAGCCCAACCCTACAACTGGAAAATTTGATTCAGTTTAAACATAGCGTTTCGTTTATTGATCCGCTGTGGAAGGTGAGATCATCACAGGAACACGACCTGAGCAGATGGATTCATTTGAACATGTCATGAGAACACATGGGTCTTGTTGCTCCGGAGAATAACTTGTTACACAGTGATGGCAACCCAAATTACATTTTTAATGGCAGTGTTCAGATAAATACTTTGACTTGACATTTTTCCAAGAAGTTCACTATCTGTGATTCTGTATTTTGTCATAACAGATATGTTCAATTGATGATGACTTATTCAGCAATTAAAAACATATATAAAAGTTATATAAAATATCAAATAGTCTGTACTGACATCTGACTCAAATATGATTCAAATCAAGAGTGTCTTCTTCACAGTTAGAAGAGAAAAGTTGGTAAATAAACTGAATGCATTCTCTTTGGAAACAGCAATCACACAGACAAGTGCTAATCTTTATCCGATTTGAAATAAATCTTATGTAATCATTTCCATGCATATGCATATCTATTTGGTATTAACACTCACCCACCACATAACAGGCAGGTCAAAGCATACCACAGTTATATCTTTTCTATTACTGAGGTTAATCAATAATTCATGGGTCGCAATAGCAGGCGGTGTGAGTCAGGGGGAGGGGGGGGACACCCTGAGATCCTCTCACTAAGCAGGATCCCCTCAAAAACAGGAAGAGGAAATCAGAGCCTAAAACCACTCTGTGAAGAAAAAAAACATCAAGATGCTTCCCTCACACCCACCCACCGCTGTGGCAAAAGGTAGACCATATTCACTATCATCATCACTGACACTACGGCGCCCGTTCAGGCATTCCTTAGTGAGGCGATAACCTTTTCTTTCCCCTCTTTCCGTGCGCTGGTCTCCGAGTAGTACTCACACCATCACTTAGGGCATTAATCAAAAAGCATGTGCCTAATGGCTCCTGACAGGCAGTGTCCATAATGGGCTACAGTCCAAGCCTGCATCTTCCTCACGCATCTGGTAACACTAACAGCAGCAGCCCGAGTACAGCTGCCTGCCTGGCCACCACTAGATTGTTAATGACAGTGGGTGATATGGTCTCACTCACCATAAAACACTTAGGGCCCTGAGATGTTACCACATCATGCATGAAGAAAGCTTTTTGATAGTATGCTAATCTCAGCCATTACTGTGGGATGATTTACAATCACTTAAACAGCACATGAGCCGGCTGTAGAGACACAAGCTGGCTGGCTGGGATAATAAAGACACTGGCGCATGTTGATCATTAGAGAGCTCTCTCTTTCTCTCCCTTTGAGTGTGTGTGTGTGTGTGTGTGTGGAAGCATGCACTCGGGATGCAGTGGCATTTGGCTTAATTAGTAAGCAATTTTAACATGAAAGAGACAAAAGACAAAAGGGAGAAAGCGTGTTGTGCTTTATAGTAGTGCAGTGTTGTTTACTACCTGTAAGTGTGTTGATGGCGATACATTAACAAGGAATTGTATGAGGTGCAACCCATTTTTTAATTATTGAAATTCCAATTATTTGTGATTATATATATTTTTTCTTTTTTCTACCTGAAAATGCAAAGACTACTATATATTATAACTCTTTCTCCAAATAAACTATGCTAAGTATGATGTAATAACCAAGATGCTACCAATACAGGAAGTGAATGAGACATTTAGTTCAAATATATGAATATGGCAAGCCAAGTTTACTAACAGGCCTTTAATTTAGCCAGTACAGACACATTTGTAATGATGAGATAAGGTATGATTTGACTCTGCTGCGATTAAATATTATTTCAGCTCATATTTCATAGGATTTGATATGTTTGTTCATGAATTATAAGTTCACAAAAATGTTTTTAATAAACTAAATAAAGTAAATGAAGATTTCCAGATTTTTATGTTAAGTACTGAGTCACCAAGATAAAATGTTTATTGCCACACCACAACAAACAAGAGCAACAATGGGTAACTTTTTTAGCCAGTGCTCAAAGGGGTTGACATTTTTGCTGAAACTGCCTGGGTGTCTAATGTCTAATGTCAGTGTCTAATCAATATAATTATGCAGTAATATTTTATTTATATTGTGACAGAAAAAGTTATTTTGATCCATAAATTAAAATAATATGCAGAGATATTTTTTGAATTTACAGAGCAGCATGTGTTCACATAATAAAATGTTCTCCAATAAACATGACAACATGCCCACCTGACCAGCAGCTTACACTGTGATGGCTTGTTTTACCAGCGTTTCACCAGTGTTTTGTTGTGTCTGACAATTTATGTTACCAGGCGACATGCCATTCAGCAACCTGCTGCCAGTGTCTAACGCCTAGTTTTTCGATTGCTTTTTCTACATATAAAGCTAGGAAATTGCATCAATATTTCATTGGAGGCAGCATTTTGTTGTGCACAGATTCAATGGGCAAGGAGATAAACAGTGGGGTATTAATAATGCAGTGCGGTGACACTGACCTTATTTTGTGCCTTTCAACCTGCACTGATATTTTGATGCACAGTGCCCCGCTACTCTCTAGCACACAGGAGGTTTTCACACTCTTTGTTCAAAGCCTGGGGAAAAAAAGAGATACTTCCTGTTTGACAGAGGTTACATCACTACCTAAACCACCTAAAGACATTAACAAAAATTCTGGGGCTACGTGCTGTTTTTTGGATACTCTGTGGAAATACATATCTTCATTTTTACAGAAACAATCAGAATGCTAAGTGTCGGTTTGACAACTGGTGTTGACAGCTGAGCAGATGCCTTGAAGGTGAACTGAGAGAGGCTTTGACAGGGGACTAAAAAGGCAGTGCAGCTACCTCCTCTTCACCGCACTATAGGGAAGATACTAAGCAGCGAAGAAAAGCCCATTTGTCCAAATTCAGGTCACCTGTATAAATAAAAATGTGGCAGAATGAATTTAGTTTTTGAAAGGAAAGATCCAGTATTGCTGTGGTGCAGAAGGTATTTTATTATTTGTCTTTAACATGTCAAATGTGTCGCAACTTTGTAGGGTGTGTAAAATTGATAAAAATAATTCTTATTACTTGTCATAATTATGATATCAAGTTCTGAGCAATAATTCAACATTGTCATGTATCAACTTTCTGCAGAATCTGTATTGTGATGACAAGATCATATTAACGGCATTGTTGTTCTGCTTTTCAAACAGTTTCCAAGCAAATAGTAATTCAAGACTAAAGAAATAGAAGGTTTTTAAACACACATTGAAAGAGTTTTGTATGAAAAACTGACTTTATATACATTTGCCATGCCGTGATTTATAGAAAGTTGATATTAGGGGGACGATTCTTATTAATATTATGATATTGATATCAATCTCCCATTTAATGTACAAGTACAAAGACAATGGCAATTATTTATGTAACAGGAATACTTCCCATGTAAGACCTTTTTTCTCGAAGTAAAATGTTTCAATATATGTAATGATTATGTAAAAATAAACTGCCTGTACTGACATATCTATGCATATTTATGCTTCACTCTGTTACATTTGAACCACTCCTTCAAAGTATAAACTGTGTGAAAGACTTGCGTCTCAACTGCAATTTAACTATAAATAAAAGAACAAATTATCAAACATCAGACTCAACAATAAGAGCAGCAGTGTTGTTAAAGTGTGACAGGACAGGTAGAATGACATGGTAAAACTGAAATTCATCCCAGACAGTATTGGAAGATTTTGTGGAACAACTTGAGCCACAGGTCATGCATCACACTAATCCTTATTTAGCACCACTGCTGCCCATTTTCCCCATTTCCATCTATTACTTAAATACGATGCCAGTGTTACATATTCAGCCAGAAGATATCTATTTAAAATCTATAATTCATGTGTTAAACATTTTATTTGGTATATTTTAAAAATAAATAACCTAAATGTGTTTTTAAATATCTCTGACCCCTGAGATTATGTGTGTATCTGTGTGCATGTGTGCATGTGTGCGTGCGTGTGTGTGTGTGTGTGTATGTGTGTGTTTGTGGTCTGTCCATGAACTTGTTCTCTCAGTCATTAGTGGTTTAGCAGCATCCATTTTTCTATGCAGGCCAGAAAGACTTGTAGACAGAAAGTTGTTTTAGAGACAAGCATCTGTGTGTATGTGTGTGTTTGGCCTCTGGTTCACATATTTAAAAAGGTGACAAACAATGACTGAGCCCCATCTGCCAGGAGCTTTTACCATGAGTGTTATAACAACCAGTAATACGTGTAAATAATAAATGGCCCAAATCTAACCATGAGGGGGCCTCGGCAGCACTGCTAAACTATTTAAGGTGCCTTGTTGATGGGAGTTATTTTTTGCTGTGGGGTTGTTGAAATTCTCTGGCTTCCCAGTAGAGTTTTGGCCTGACAATAAACAACAGTTTAATACTTTATCTAATCCCTGCCAGGAGGTGAGTCCAACAGCAAGTTCTTGCAGATGTTCACATCCAATAATCTATCCATAATTGATGAAACAGGGAGGTCAGATGTAATGGCTGCTGCCATTCCAGCAACAAATAAATGGTTATTGACAAAACAAGCCAGTGTGGCACTGAGTGGGCTGTGAGATGACAGGCACGGAGTGGAGCAGAGGCGTGGAGACGAGGCAGGAGGCTGAACCCCGGACCTCTGCTCCTCAGATGGGCCAGCCGGGGCCAGACTGGGCCCAGAGAGCGGAGATGATCCCCTGGTGGAAAGTGGTGGACACACCCCCGAGGAGCCGTCAGGAGAGCGTAAACAGGAGGAGAATGAGAGCGAATAAGGGGGGAGGAACAAGGAATGAGGAGGAGTGGGGGGGGGGGGGGCATGACGAGGTGAGTGCAACTGCATGGAGTGAGCTGAGTGCAGTGGGCCAGCTGTCCGCTCTTCTTTCATCTCTGGGCTTTATGTCAGATACAATCTACCTGGCTGTCAAGCCTCGGCAACCATCTCACAGCCCTCTCTCCCTAGTCGTCCCTCTCAGATTCTATAACTGAAGCGCCCCCTCTCTCTCCATCTCTCTGGTGGGTATAAAGAGGCGTCCACCTATGTGTCCTCTGATTCTTCTGGCTAAACCTGAATGGGCTGCAGAATGCTTTACTCTCTGACTTGTGCGTTTTCCACATATAACTGGACATTTAGCAAAAATATAGCAATGATTCAATGCAAAATGAACTCGTTAGCTATGTGTTAGTTCCTAGGCTAATACACAGTATTTGCATGTGCATTATATACTTACATGCTTATATTTTGAAAATGCAACAATTTCAAAATGTAATATTATATTAGAGTGTTTTTTAATGTTGCATCCAGAGATGGATTGCATGAATGCTGAAATAATCCCTAACTGGTTCTGGAGGAACAGAAAAAAAGAATGAACAGATATGATTGTGCTATATGATTGTATGATTGCACTTAAATGAATTATACTATAAGATATCCTAAGGGGTAAATAGTGTAAATTATGCTGGTAAAAACAAAAGAAAATGACTTCTTTTTCTGTGAACTATTTTGAAAGATCAAACATGATTAAAGTTTCAGTTCAGCGATCCTTAAATAAAACCCTAAAGTGAAGATATTCTAATCTAACCTTAATATGTTCCTCAGCTGGTTGCTGCCACCACTTAAACGTTTTAAAATAGCAAGAGGTAAGAGATTCATTAATCTTGTTGCAATGATATAGTTTAAGAATTTCATTTAAGTGTTTGCATGGAAAAAATAATAAAGATGCAGTTAATGATGAACGTGGTGCAGCGGAAAATGCAGGAAACCAGTCCTGATGTCACACTGTGGCTTCTCTCTGGCACTTAACTGGATTTAACTCACTCAACAAAAACTGCACTTCTTTCAAGCCTCATTATCTCTTACATGGTAAATGGCTCTGTGTTGCACAACAGCATGCACGACGAGGAAAATGCTTCGAAGAATTACTGAGAAAGCAGAGGACAACATGCTTTTTAGTGCTGGAGAGAAAAAAGGCAATTTTTAACTCCAGCAGAGGGGTAGTGACTCTCCCTCGTAGAGCTCCCTTCTCCACCGCTTAATTACTGCGTGCGATCATGAATATTTCAGACATATGCTTTCCCACTTTGTCACTGGAGTTCAGAACTAAGAGAAACAAGTTCATATGCATATTAATAGGGGGTTTGTGGGTGGAGGGGGACAGGAGGACTAAGGGTTGCCAGTGTGCTGGTGACAGCAGGAGGAAATGGCACTCATTCCCCAGCAGCTGCTCTTTTTAGATCCCCCTCAGAGGGAACTGCCCGAGGAGGGCCTCCGCCACAAAGGGGATAAAGGAGATGAGGGCTCTTGATGGAAAACAGGCAAACAACCACTGGGACCCCATCCTACCCCCCTTCAAACACTAATGCGAGTGTGCACTCGCACACACAGAAATCCTTGGCCCACACTTAGCCAACCCCTAGGATTTGTCAGGACCTCTTTAGCATTTTCCGCGGTGGCTGCTAAACTGTGCATTAGCACTAGGCTAACAGGACCGCTCTAATGACAGACTGCGACTGAGGAGAGATTTCTTCCTAGCTATGTATAATGACAAATGGGATGCAGTCCTGAGGGAGGGGGAATGAGCTGGGGCCCGGGAAGCATCTGAGGCCCCTGTCGGTAGAAGAGGGCCGTACTATTAAAACGACAATATAAATGTAAATCCTAAGTAATAATTCTTAAAAATGGCTGACACGACCCTCCCCTGGATCACGTGAGTCGCTGCACTAACATGGTCTAGGGGCAGCATTAAACAACGTCTAATTGAATTTATGGGCCTTTAAATACCACTTAGCACCCAGTAGAGCATAATGATATGCTTTATTTAACATAACTAAACAAAGACGATTAAAGCATTGTGCAGGTTTAATGGTGCACAAAGTGTTCTCTTTCCACTTAATAAAGAGGCCCATTTGAACATGTGAATGTCTTGTTAACAAACCCTCTGCAAATAACAGCCGCCTCAAGAAGTTGATATTTTTGCTGCATATAGGACAATTCTTGATTATTTTGAACTCTGTCAAGTCCGTATGGAGATATCAGGAACATTCAATGGCAAGTTCAAAGGGAGCGCTAATTAATTTGACCTTTCCTGTCATAATTAGTATGTCCATTCCACCCCCCACAATTTACCAGCAAGAACAGAAGCGGTAACACTCAAGCTGTGTTTCTGGATAGAAAACATTTTCCTAATTGATGTTTTCAAACAACACATGACATTGTGTCTTGCTCGACATGCCCCTCATTTGCACAATTCTTAAGACGGACGCAGATCTAAAATACACACAAACACAGAAATACTCAACTTGTGTCTTGAAATGTAAGACAGGAGCACAAAGACGAGGCATGCAGGGTAAGGCAATTAGAGCACTGGCAGCTATATCACTTCTTCTTCTGTCAGAGGTGCTAAATGTGATTTATAGTGGGAGTTCCTGCTGGGCACTCTTAAAGGGGAAAAAATTGGGAGGCATTAAAGAGGAGTGTAATGGGGAGGGCTTAATATTACAACCTAAACAAATGTGTTGTGTGTGTGTGTGTGTGGGGGGGGGGGTGGTGGGGTGTTAAATTCACCATAGCCAAAAACAAGACAAAGCTCATAAAATCACCCATCACAAGTATATTCTGCTTGGACACAAATGTGTTTAAAGTAATCTTACAACTGCAAAGCCCCCTGCTTTGGGTCGTCAAGTATTATTAACCATTTTTTCTGCAGCCAGGGCAAGCCAATGACACCCTATGGACAGGATTAGAGTACAAGTTGAATGCTTATATCTGCAAACACATCAGAATGACTGCTACAGCTACAATAAAGCCTTGTGATCTGTTTCAGATCTTGTTCCACTTTCCCATCAGTCGTCATCACAGCCCCTATAATTCCCTTTCTTAGTGCCAAGATTTTTCTGTCTTTTTTTTCTTTAGATAGAAGGCACAAAAACAACAGGACAGAGAGGGGTGGCTTTTGTTTTGGTACCTCTGTGTCTTCCCCCACTCTTTCTCTTTCTCTTCCTTTCCCTCTGTGGGGATCTGGTGTGATTATTACACTTTCAGTGGAGGATTTAACCACGGGCCAGTTGGGCCATCGCCTCGGGGAGGCCCCAATTTCAATGCGTGTGTGCTACTTTTTCCCCCAGTTTATTGCCTTGCCTTTTATTCTGCCAGACAGTCCCACTGACATCAGGGGGCTCTTAGAATAACTCGCCCGAGGCAATCAGATCCCTGAACCTTAAATCAGCCACCGTATACTGGTATAGGTTCCAGATCTGAAAATGAGCTAGTGCTAATAGATACAGATAACTCACATGGTGTTAAAGATGAAACGATTTATTTTATTGTTTTAATATTTGCATACTCTGTCGACCAAGAAAGAGCTCATGTGCTCACCTTTAACAACCTTTAGCTAGGATAATAAATTAAGTTTAATAAAATTAAGATAAATTGAGATTAAGAAACAATGTGACACTTTTATATTTGATTGAGCACTGCAACGCTCAATTTTGTACTCTTTGCACATTGTGCCAGGACTTATATTCAGTACACATAATTACAACCTGTATCAGCAACTAGTTTAGTATATCCCCATAGCTGCATTGCAAAAGCTTCATTCACACCACTTCTCCTTTTCTTGTTAACCACAATGCAAATGAGCCAACCAAATTACAATTAACTAGGTTTGTGCATTTTCCAGAAAATTTTACATGAATATTGAAAACATAAGCCACTTTATTTCTACAAGATACCAAAGAGTTGTTAGATATTGTTAAAAGTGCATCTATTGTTGTCATCCTTATATATATGCCAATATATATAATATTTTTATATGATCTCTGTGATCTGTGTTTCTGTTATCTCTACAAATTTCACCTGTAACATCTTTTGGAGGTGCAGATCACCAAGAGAAAAACCTACGGTGGTTTGGTTCTGAAGGGTTGATAACAACTAAAATCAATCTGTAACAGTTTTTTTATTTTGTCTGCTAATTGGTGTATATGAGAGTTTAGGCCTAATTAGCTGTTTGCAAAGTCAACAGGGGCCCACTTTTGTATTGATGGTCTTGGCCTCTCTCTGCCTGGTCAGTACACACCGTGTGGATCAATGAGACAAGTCAAGTGCAGGTCAAGCTTATGTGAAAAATTCAGACCAACTATGAATGAACTGAAAGGAGATCAATATTGTTTTGTGCTATGTGAATAAACAGCACACATCCAACAATGTCAAGCTGATGAGAAGTGAATAATAATAATAATAATAATAATAATAATAATAATAATAATAATAATGTATTACACCTTATAATAATGCAACCCCTGAATGCATCAAAGCCTCTTTTTAAGGCTGTGCTGTAACAAAAACTAAGTAGAGGGGCCTTTATAAAGAAAGAAAATCTTTGACATATATATTCACAATTTTATGGCCAGAAGTGTGTATAAAAGCTAGTGTAAAACATTGCAATTATCTTTTACAGTAGAGCAAAAGTGGTTCCCAACCTTTATATCTTTTCACCCATCAAAATAAAGCAATGTACAAAGCATGTAAAGCTTATATAAATACTTGCAGCCTCTTGTCATAAACTGCATATGTTAATGTTAGTTTAACTGATAACCAAATTCGTTTAAACAAGAGGTAATAAAAAAGGTATAAGCTGAGGAGGTAAAATAAAAAAGGACATTTTTTATGGCAGAAATATGGTTTGTTTTTCTTCTGTATGATCTTGTCAATCATCTTGCTACCCCTCCGATTTTTCTTGAGGTGCATTCGAGGGTTCTGACACCAAGGTTGGGAACCAGCGTATTTCTGTGTGGCATATAGAGTAACATTCCAGTCTTCCTTGGGGATGACAGCAAGTTTCCAGAGAGGTAAAAAGTCTACGTTCTCATCCAAAATGGCCTGATCCCCTCTGAAATAGACACACATGGGCAGACAGTCTCAGAGTTTGCCTTTAATTAATCACATTTGTTTTTCTGATTTCAAAGATTGCACGCTTTATAAGTACAGATAGACCCATAATCAATCCTTGGCGAAACTGCAAACCAAAACATGATGAATTTATGATACTGAGTAAACACTTAATAATTTCTTTATGCAGAACTGTCAAAAGGCCTGATTTGTTGCAGGAGGATACGTACATAATTAAGACGTGCTGTACTTTCTGTCCTGAGCTTGTGTGTGCCTGCATGTGTGTTTGAGCTTCAGCGTATGAATGACAGCTCGACGGGCCCATGTAGTGGGTAAATGTTGCAGAAAGCCAGAATCTCAGGAGTGAGCACTGTGGATCTGTGATCTCTGATCTGTGCGGGAACCCAGCAGGACGCTACCACTGACTCCACTATCATATCAGCCTGAGACATAAACTCACATTTGGTGGGCTCCCCTGTCTCCCGCTAAAAGAGATTTAGCATGTCTAAAATTGATGGTTTGCCCCTCTTAGTAGAGGTGTATCAGGAGTCAGAGCTCTAATAAAAAGTAATTGTGCCCTTGCTTTACCCAGGCACCCTACGAGGGATACAGGTCAACAGAACAGCTGGAACTTTGAGAATGTTAAAAACAAACATGGTTTCTTGGGGTTTATTTGTTGATCGGCTCCAACATGAAATAAAAAGGCATTGCTGATTTCTTGCGAGGCTGTAAGAGGAAAAGTCACGGCATTAAACGTCTAATTGCAGTTGGAAACAAGCAGCTGAAGTTGCGCGTGAAAAGGGAATGTATAGTTATAGCTTAAAAACAAGAAAAGTGCTTTAAACTGAAAAGAGCAAACATTGAATCATTGTTAAAACGATGTTAAGTTAAATTCATTAATATTGAAGCCTCAGCTTTGTTGAGGCGGCTTTAAGTCAGATCGTATCAGCCTTTAAGATCTGGGTTTAAGATTATATATGCAGTTTATGCAAGCAAAATGGGCCACCGCCACATCGAGCTCTCGCCTCACTCTTTATTGAAAGCTTTCTTAAAAACGACTGATAAAAGCCAAGGGCATCTTTAAGAATTGACACACTCTTTAAAACATACATCTCATGAAAAAGACTTAAAGAGGGTCGGTTGCAAATTTAATATAACTTGGGGGATGCTGCAACGAAATACCATCAGTGTGCAGGCAGCGGCTGTTCACAAAGTAACTGCCTGGGTCTGAGAGAATACTACGCTCACATCACATATAAAAGCCAAACACACTGGCAGACAGAGGCGAGGCAGGCAAGGCTGATGAAGAGTGAGGAGAAAAGGCAGGCTCAATTGAGCTGGAGAGATATACCCCGATTTCACCTTTTTGCATCACTTGCTTTTGTACTATGTGTCCATTCAGACAAGAGCCTTTTATGGCATGAAAGTAAGGGTTTGATGAGTTCATCTAAGTAAATAAGCAAAAAAAAAAAAAAGTTTGATGACATGTCTGATTCCTCCAACCCCAAGCAACAAAAAAAAAACCAAAAAACCTGGACAAAAGATCTCTCAGTATTCAGAGCAACACAAGTCAAGAGCTCCAACACATGAGAAACTTAAGTGTAATTCTGTTCAGTCCTGTTTTGATGCACTTTTTTTTTCACCCCATAAATATTTGATGAAATGGGTCCAAACCAAAGCTATATAACACTCCTGCATAACTGATGCTCACCCCCGTGAGCCATCAACATTAGGGGCATGATTGAGTGCATTCAAATGAATTCAAATTGCACATTGATTACTTGATGGGATAAATTGGGCCTTCCCACCATGTTCCACCGTCATTCTTCAGCTCTGCTTACATGCAACAGATCTCAGAGAAAGCAACGCTTGCAAGACAGAAGAGAGAAAAAGGGACGGATAAGGGACCTTGGCAAAATGCTCCTTCTTATTTCCCATTTATTTCAAAATGATGTGTTGATTTGATCTCTGTGGGAAGTTAATTAGGTTCATATATTGCTCCAGGTATTCTTCAGGTAATTCAGTGTCATGATCTCTGAAAAGAAAAAAAACCCTGAGACCTCGCTCTGCTCCAAACACACTGCTGCATTATTGGGAGTAGCTAATTATTTTTACTGTGTCAGGGGTGTGCGTTTTTGCCCAGTAGTAACACAGTGAAAAGGAATAATAATTGGAAAATCTAATGAGATGAGGCTAGCAGACACAAAGAACCTAGCCTACATTTTAAAAAGTTAATGTAATTTACAGAAGTTACTGTGATCCTCTGGGGCTGATGCTCTTCAACCTCAAGAATCTTTTCTTCTTCTTTAAATCATCATTATTAACTTTCATTGGCAAGTAAGGAATAACTAATCATTGTTTCAGTCATGCCCTCTCCAATATAACATTCATACTGTCAATCATGGACTGTAAAGGCATGCAGTATCAGAACAAACAGTGTCACTGACATTGTATTGCAATTAATGGAAGATTGCAAAGACCCAAGCCTTAATTTCTGCCACAGCTCTGCTTTCAGAAACTGAGGTTGTAGCTTCAGGATGAGCCTTAGGCATCTCCCAGCTGTCAAAGTTGGGAGGATATACAACGAGGCCACTCATTTTCCGATGAACAAGTTGTTCAGCTGAGAGCAGGTACAGGACCTGCAGGGTGGTTTGCATATTGGCACTGTGAAGGTTGAGAGAAGAAGAACCTCTCATTAAAACCTTCAGATAACATTAGTTCTTCTATCAACACTTTACACCAGCCAGTTCCTTCCCATCTCCTCTGCAGCTTTTCCTCTGTGGAGCAACTGTCTTAAGAATAGCTAAACCTAACATAAACATTAATAAATAAATTTCCCATCTAATCACTTGCTTGTAAAGATTCATTCACACTCCCACCTTTCAGCTATATTTTATTTAAACAAAGGACATCAATCCTTGAATCGTAAATACAGAGGCCGCTCCATGCCAATTGTTTTAAAATGTTAAGCTATAACTAAAACCTCATAATGAAGCTGATCCGCAGAGACCAAGGTCAAAAGTAAAAATCATTTTGGTAATCCGATGTACAACAGTTCCCTCACACGGTGGCATAATTAACTTGAATATATTAATTCTTTATTACATTGCTTATTGAATTATACATCCTCAATTTGCCTTCGACAATACAGTATATTGAGCAACGATGGTGAATAAGGAGTAGTAGGTAAGACCTGTTGGCATATCTGGAGCCCCAGAGCATGAATTATTATCTCCGTCTCACTGAAGGACATTGTGTTGGGTTCAGGGAAATTTTGAACCTCTCCTGAATAGGTCTATTTGTCTGAGTAAGCTGTAATTGCTTTCCCAGGACATGTGGAAAAGTTTCAACATTTTAAGTAATATTGTTAAACCAGAGTACACTGAGGCTGCAGGAACTAAACTTAATACCAAAGACAAAGTTGTGCACAATGCTCTGCACATGTATTAACATGTCTGATTAATGTGTGTGTTCAGTTATGGACAGTAAGCACACATTTACAATCAAATGGCAAAATGTGACAAACTCAGACTATGTTTATGTGACTTTTCAATGAGGGTAAAAGTCAATGACCAATACCGTGTTTTAGAAATACTTTAGAACTCTAATATCAGTATATCTGCAAATATACATTTTTTGAACATAAGCATAAAAAAAATAAATTTTGGTAATCTGGCAGGGATAACTTAATTGCTAAATTTGGCTAGAATTGCAACCAATATATGCACTGAACACATTTCAGAGCTGAAAAATTAAATTGTCAGTGCTCTCTAGTGGACAAAATATGTAATTGCGTTATCGTTTCTAAATGACCTCAAACATATCTTCGGTATTTGTGTACTGTCATTTTTTGTTATTTAACAGCAACACATACCCTGATATCAATATACCTGAAATAAGCTAATATATATCGGTCTGGCCTCTTTATCAGTTAGGCTCTAAATATAATGCTAATTATTTTGATTTATGTTACTTTGTATCAAATATATAAATCAAAGTAACTTTCAGCTGGAACTTTATGACATTCATGTAATTAAGGTCCTTATTTTGAGTTGTTTTAAAGTCTACTTGCTACTTGAGATTTTGATCAGAACTTGCTTAATACAAACAATGATTGCATCAATACATACAATCTGGATATAGTTCGGTTGTTTAGACCTTACACAAATTATTACACAATTGTCAGAGAGAATATACAAATAACCTGGTATGTGTGTGTATTAGTGTCTTTCCATGCTGTAATGATCAATTTATTGGTCTTATTCTTTAGATATCAATATTTGTATCAATATTTTTCATTTTACATGTGCCCCACATTTAACCCATAATGCCTTCTGCTTGAGTGCTTGCTAAATCAGTTTGACAAAGGCGACGCCACCGTAAAACTTTCCCATTGTCTTGTCAGTCATGCCTGAAGAACTCACATTCACATCTCTTATTCTCACTTTTTGATCCACAAAAAAATGGCAAAGATTCTTTTATATTCAAATGAGAACATTAACATTAGACATCCGGCATCAGAAAGTCCCTCTCTGTTAGCATCTCATTTGAATATCTCATATCTTCAAGACACAGCTCGGTTAGAGTCATCTGGGCTTTTGTCCCCAGCACGGGAGACCACAGGCAAGTCAGAGAGGTGTCACACATCCAGCCTAGTAATTTGTCATGAAAGAACCCTGTCCTGGGATGAAGGTAACGAGCTGTCAAGGTTATAATGGCTAGCATAAACATAGCTAATTAATTAGAAACCAAGTGAGGCAGGGTAAGTCCACACTGCTGAGAGAATCCATAATTAGCTAATATGTTACTGTACATATACTCCTCAGAATAGATTGTTCGGAAGGCAAAACAATTATGTTGGTGTGAATATCAACAAGGAGAGACTGATAAGGAGGCTCTCAGTGGCACCTGTAACAACCTCAAAGAGAGCATGCATTATAAATACAAAAGGCAAGCCATTCTCTATTAGAGATGAAGACCAAAAGCCACTCAGACAATAACATGTCAGCATCTCTTAAAGTGCACACCAACTCCCTCAGACGTCTCAAAAATGCCAAACAAAATGAAAATGGCATGCTCCGGCTCAGAAACTTGGCGCAGAGTGAAAACTTTCGACAATGCTTTCCACAGAGGACTGAGTTGTCTCTTTTTATACTTTGATAGTAAATTGCAGCTAATCTATCTATACTGTTCACTGGGAGGAGAAAAGGCTTTTATTGTGTCTGGCTTGTAATATATTTTTTATATTGTAATTAGAGAAGGAAAATGGAGGTTAAGCATTGGTGTAGTTATTAATTTAGCCTAAGCCAAACAAAAGCTGAGTGGAAGTTAGACCGCCTGACTGGCTCCCTGCATGTGTCTATAGGTAGCTTCAAAGTGCGGCATTTAGGATGTGCAGAATTCAGTGTAATTACCACTAATTCTCATTAGTATTGGGGAAGCTGAAGACACACAGCATACCAATTCCTCTGCCCCAGGCTATATTTTTTTAAAAATTGCTTTATTTGATTAATGATGAGCAAAGTTGGAAATCCCTTCATATGGCAATGAATACATACCCTATTTCTTGAGGCTTGAGATTTGGGAATAGGTTTGTTTGTAAATGCAGGTTGCATATCATGGTCTTGTCGACCAAACACTTTAGGTTGAAAAGGCTTTCATTTCTGAGTCTAAAGATACAGGTTGTGCAGATTATAAATAAAACCAACTTGTATATTATATATACAAGTCTACTATATGTGTATATTTAAACAATGCAGCATGTAGAATTGGGAGCAACGTAGGTCTGACATGTCAGATAGGAATTGGGGGGACAAGGAGAAGACACAGTGACCATCACTATTGCACTTTTAGCTAGCATAAATAGCGACCACTCTGGGTACTTTGACATAAAAGGGTTGAGACTCTCCTCTCAAGAAGAACGACATTGACAGTCCTTTCAGCAAGGACCCCAAAAGACACATTTACCTTTAAGTACTCTAGTGTCTATAGAAATTATGATGGGGGAAAAGAAGGAAGTACTTTATTACAGAGTGACCATGTAGGTACGAGATCTGAATGGATGGATGTATTTTCTCAAATAAAACCAACAGTTAACATGTTTTTTTTTGTTCCCTAACCTTAACAAAGTAGTACTTTTAACCCAAACCACGATCTTTCCATAAATGTATTTAAACCTTAACTATAGCGTTGTCACATCATAAAATTGATTTATTTTTCAAAGGTGATGTGATTTGTTAAAAAAGGTGTAGACGAAGGATGTCATCCTCTTGATGTCAGATCAGAAAACGCTTCTTTGTGGCCAAAAATTTGGGTGTTTTTCAAACAATATGTGTATTGTTGAAAATTACTTAAACTAACATAATTTGTGAACTATGTAATTATGACAATAAATAACTGAATGCTAAGTTCCTGTTTCAGCTCAATGGAAACCATTTCATATAGTAAACTGAGAAGCATTGCAGTGTTTATCTCCAACTCTGGCAGTTTATGTCACTGGTATCTAAAACATGAGTTACAATGCTTTACACATGTTCTGTGGTGTTTCCTAGCTGACACTGAAAGAATCACACGAGTGCGAGTGAGCAGCAAAACAAGGAAGGCGTTGCAGTCAGGAATGTTGAAGAGAAAGCACATTTGGAGGGAGATTTTATGGCTTCTCAGCATAATACTAAGCCATAGGAACGCCACAATGCAATATGTTCAATCCTATAGATTAATGTGTGTACAAATCAATTCACATTCAGTTTATATGGAACCCTTGGGTAAAATGCTGTTATCTCCTCAAAAGAAAACAAAACTCCACTCTATAGCGCTATCTACTAAATACTGAAATGCAATGAATACAAATTAAGAATAACATGAGGCCTAGATGAGTGCTAACAAGTAACTCTGGATTCAATCATGTGTTCAGGTCATACCATAAACCGAGTTATCCAGCACTAGTCTTTGTATTACAGGAACACAAATCCTCTGGTTCATTCCAGAGAACAGCACGGTCCACTCTGACAGTGCAGCCTCGTGTACCTGCCAGCAGACAAATGGACTGTCTGTTTCTCGCCATGTACAGGTCCTGAGGGCTAATGGTTATGTTACGCTGGACACATAAACTAGATATAACTATTCAGGTTTCAATAACGCCTTTTCACTTATACAATACATTTATTGGGCCAGTTGCGCTAGTTATTACTCTATCTACAGAAAACATTTTCTAAATAAAACATTAAAATCACACGGCACTTATTCTAAGTTATTTCAACACTAAATGCTGCATGATTATTTAGAGTTTTTAAATAACCTCATAAAATGGGTTGCATAATTTGTGTTTTTGTTGAATTCGGCAGTAAGGAAAAGACACGTTCTCATGTATATTTCTGACTGCAAAATGCTTAAATGGTACGGACATTGTATCCCTGAATTTCAAAGCTTTTTATATGCTTAAAAGAGGTTATTTGCACAGATGCATTTTTGATTAATGTCTCCATTTTCTGCAAGCCTGACACAGTAGTAATAGAGAGAAGGAGATTCTCCATAACTTTCTGTTAGAGACAACCAGTGTAATCGGTCTCTTTAAAATAAGATATTCGACGATAAGGCAACACTGAATTTATTCTGAAAATAAAAACAGCCACAGTATTCAACAAGTTATTACTTGGAGTATTTTATCAGAGAGGCTCAGCAGATTTAGTGTAAGTTTCAGCAGCCCTGACTTTAATTTCCCTTAGCATTGCAGATGCCATGGATGAAACCATTTCCATTTCTCTGCCCTCAGGCTCCTAATGGTGCTGCTGTGGTTCCTGCTGCTAAGGGGTAGCTGCCACCACCCCCCTCATTTACCTGCTTGGTGGTGCGGCCCGAGCCTCGGTCAGGAAGTGCTGAAGCTGATCCAGCTTACTAGGCTGGCTCCTCCAGGGGCTTCTGCCACCATATGGCTGACCCAGGCCCTGCAGCCTCCCCAGGGGTGACTCGTGCCTGGATCAGAGTAACGATTCTGAGTACACGGCTCTCCACGTTACCCCTGCACCCCCAGCATGACTACACAGATGTTGTTTCAGCAAATTCCTGAAAATGTGAACTATAGTAGGGAGATGAGGAAAAGAAGCAGCAGTAGGCTACTGAGGGGTACTAAGAGGTTCATTTGTTTGTTCATTAATCAGATTGAATTTATGTTTCAGTTTGAATACTTGGATGTAAAAAACACAATAATTGCACAGTTTGTACAGTAAGTGGACAGAATGCTCTACCCGTTGAAGTATTCACCACAATACTCACAGCACCATGTGAGAGATGCACTTTCCAGCTGTTTCACTTTTCCAGGCAGTGCCCTGACATTTTAAATATGCTTTCACCAGTGGTTTCAATGGTCCTGTGCCAATATTTGCATGCCTTTTGTCCCCAAAGGCAACAAAAGAGGATAGAGAAGAGATAGAGAGGGAAAAAAGTCAACAGTTTTTACACCAGCCAAAGCTGTATCTAAATGTGTCTTACATCTATGCACCCTGCTAGGACCCCCATCCCTCTCATCTCGCGTTTCTCTCGCCTCCTGGAGGGCAGAATGATTGAGGGGCGCTACCCGTTCCTTTTATCCTGCAAGCGAAGGTCTGCCTCTCTCCATAGTCAAAAACATCAGCTGAAGAGGTGTAAGACGAGGAAAGCAAAGGGGAGGGACGTGAAGTGTCACATATTCCCCTAAAGCACAATGAGCCATGCACAGGTTAGATGCAAGGATATGGAAAGTCATTATTTGGAGGCCTAAAGGGATGTAGATGTTACACGGGCCAGATGGTATATCAACAACAGGCTAAAAAGGACAACCTATTACAATCCTCTGTAGTATAGTGGTTTGCTATCAAAGACCTACAAAGGCCTTGTTGTGGCTACCTATTATCTAATTTGTGCATGTTTATTTATGTGCCATGTGCATTGGTTGCCCGTGGGAGTATAAAGATGTCATTTACATGTTTGAGTACACCACGGCTGCTTCGAAAGTGTAGGCAATACGTGTTAGAGCATGTGAACAAACAGTGTTGCATAAAGGATGATTCCTTAGCTTAAGAGAGAATTCATTCTTTGGATGTGTTATTTATTATTTGAATAACATTTTTTTTTCTAATTTCAATTATACTTAACTTCTTAGAATCAATAGAGCCACTAATTTGGGACAGCCTCTTGTTTTGTTTGATTGTTTTTACTTTTAATTTACTTGATTGATTAGGTTGGTCAAAATGAAAAATAGTGTAACAAACAGTGTGGAAGTAGTAAAATATACTTAAAAAGCAAGCGATTTGAATTACAGCATGGCTTAATCCTCAATATGTAAAATCAATACATGATAACAAAATGACAAGAGGAGCAAATCATAGGACTGCAACTGGAAGCCAACTAATATGCCAACAAGGCAGAGGCGCTCCACAGTCACTATATCAGACAATAACACATCATGAATACAATTACAGGCCAAATGTACCGGCACAGAGAGAAAAACAGACTCAAGACAGTTAAAAGCTATCAGAGAACAAAAGAGACAGCACATAGAGGAACATCAGGTTTCAGTTATTGCTGGGTTATTGCTGGCTTTGGAGGCAAAAAGCAATTATCAGTGAGAACATCAGTAAAAGCATGAGCTGTTGACATAAAAATGTCCACTTCAGTATTGCTCTGCAGCTCATTCCAGTCGCTGGAAACAGTAAATTGTAATGAGGAGAGCCTGATGGAGGCATTAGCTCGGGGGACTGTTAACTGACGGGCAAATCGGGTGTTATAACTGACAGATGAGATTTGCAGCATGCTTAAGTTTGTAATCTAATCTCTGCTGTCATCAAATGGCACGATCAGGAGTTGTTTTATTGCCACTGTATAGGAAAATCACATTGTATACTCATAATGTAGTTGCTTGAGCATTTTCACTCAGAAGAGTTTTTATTTTATGAGTGTTTGAACTCTGCCAATGTCTGTCTGTAAAGATTGTCTCAGTAATTATCAGTGGAGCGACACTGGATATCACCACCACCTTTTGTTTCTGGTTTAGGAGAGATTTGCTTTAGAAATATCCCTTTTTACTTAACTTTCCAAGTTTGAAAACATAAATTCTCGCGTGCATTCAGTTTTGCTACAGTCGCCCATTTATTATTGACATGTCTTGCAAATATATGCAATAATTACACATTTCTATTTACTCTCTAAAGATATGTGATCAATTCAGCCTGAGCATTCATGATCTATTTGTATATTTTACAACTTAATCTAAAGAGCTCTATCCAAAATCATAATAAGGTCTTTAAATATACGTTTGAACAAATAAAACAGAAAGTCAAGCAATGTCTGTGGAAAGTTAAATTACTTTTTAAATACCAGTATTTTTGTCGCTGTGGCCTCTGGTTCTATAATAGTGAAAGAGATGGTGATGATTGTTATGTTTGCAGTTACAACTGTGCCATGCTGCAGGCAGAGCCAACACGATGCAGTGTTTATATGGTTTGTAGGGACACCTATTGGCTAAATGTGATAATTGCACTGTATGTTGCAGATCCAAATAAGATGAAAATGTGCCACCAATCAAGAGTGCCTTGCTTTTAATTTGTGTAGTTCATCAATGGTGAATAACAAACAGGATTTGTCATACATACTGGATATCAATTAGAGTGCAACACATACTCGCCTTTCCATAAAAACAGAAAAAAGGGGGCGAGAGTTTTTCCGACTTTTAATACACAGTGCAGTCACATACTGAGCAGTCAAGTCAGCCTGTTAGGAATAAAAAAACAAAACAGCGCTTCCTTAGGACATACTAATGAATCTTTTATAAAAGATAATCATTATTGGTTTATAAACGCTAGCGTCTCATAAGCCACAAGCACACAGCTCAGTCCCAGGATATGCAACAACTAGTAATATTGTAATTAAAACTAGAAACATGGCTGAAATTATCAGACTTCAGACAACAGAATATCACAACAACACCCCTCAACTGCATGAAAAGCATCAGATTCAAGACCCTGGTACTGGCCTTCCAAGCGGTGAACAGGACTGCACCAACCTACATCCAGACCATCCTCCAGCCTTACACCCCTGCACGCCAACTACGGTCCGCCTCACAGAACCGCCTGGCAATTCGATCTCTCAAGGACGCCCGCTCACATTCAAAACT
>JAVQJD010072333.1:0-10347 GCA_036023655.1 Nannoperca australis | reverse complement strand
CCTGATATTTAAAATAAATGGAGGTTACTGTATAAGTCCACTGATGATCCGGCGATTGCACATCCCTGATCTGTGACTACTCTGTGGGTCACATTGAGACACACTTGTTTCATTCAGTTGTGCAGACAGTTTGTTTCTATTTTGCTGCAAATATAAAATGTTATCACTGGAGTTATACGTACAAGTGATACTTAACATACAAGAAGAAGTTATTATTGTGAACAAATACTCTACTTGTAGGTGCTTACTACAAACTACAAACTGTCATAAAATATTTATTTGGTGCTTATAAAAATACTAAATTGAGGGAGTTACCTCTAATGTTAACGATCTGATGTTCAAAGGGAGAAGAACAATCACATTTGAGAGTTTTAAAATGAAACAAAACACTCAAACTGATTTAAGCTAGATATTTTTTATTAGCATGTCCTCTATCTGCACAGTCCACCATCTGGATACAACAGGAGAAAAAGCATAAATTATCCTTTATTTGTCATGTTTTATATAAAAAAAAATAGATTCAAGTTCAATGTTGCCACGAGTAACCAAATAAAACAAAACTTTGTAGGCAGCCTCTGTGAGATAATGATCTTTTCTGTACTTCCTGTCATTTTGGGCTCTTTGTTGAAGACTTTATTATAGCCTCACAAAAGTAGGCATTGCTTTACAAACCTTGCTTAGCTGACACATCCAGCTCACCCCTTTCACCACTCTTGTGTATTAGAGCTCAGCCAGAAGTCGACCTCCTCCTTGGCTTAACATGGCCCAACACAAGTAAAGTTTAGTTTTTAAGCTCCTCCTATTCTTAAGTCAGTAAACTGGCTCTCGCCAAGAATGTTGTCTCAAAGCAAGGACAGGAAGATTACTAATTGACCAACACACACACACACACACACACACACACACACACACCAACCACCAATAAAACCAAGCGCGTTTCCTGCAAGAAAACCACACACCACTACAGAACACATTATGCTTAAATGTTACTGATGGGACACTGTTTGTAGAGAGAATACTGTTGTGCTGTCGCAAGTGTTACTTCCCAGTCTTGATTCAGGGTGTGGTGTTCCTTCTTCTTAAACAGAAACATGTATATTGCAGACAAAGCAGCTGGGGGGGGGCAGTGCTTTACCTTTTGAGATAGTGAGGCTGATGCACTTCATCATGTCTGGGACTGCTTCAGTGTTTTGGCCATTAGCCACCACAGAGTTTACATTCTCAGCATTTGGCAAATTCATCACAAGTAACGCATATCATTTTTTTTATTTTTATTTTGGATCATTGTCGAGAGAGCCTTCTTCAGATAAATGAGGCATTGCAGCTACATTCAAAGTTTTACAAAGTCAGAATATAAAAATTGAGAGGAAATGTGAATGAAACGGTGAGCACACCGAAAAGCAGTAAGCCGGGAGAGCCGAGCAGCAAGCTACTAGGTCACAAGTCAACCTATTGATGGTGAACAAAGCCAGAATAACTTCAGCAGTTACTCTTAATCCCGAAAGGCTTGACTTGTTAGACTTGAATGGCAATGACTGATGGCTTTATAGTACAACCTATCAGTACGTTGTACTGAATATTCAATAAAGTTACTTTGAAGGTCCTTGTAGTGGTTCTGAAGTTAGTTTTACACTGAATAGCCTTGATAACATGTAGCCATTGAATCATCAAGTAGGTCTTTAATTTCCTGCTCTGCCACATTTCACTTTCTATTGAGGTTCAGAGTTTTCCTTCAATGAACAGGGAATAGGGTTTCTTTTCTTTTTGGACCAGGCTGCTGGTAGAAAAGTCTTTTCACAGCTGTAACCTGACAAGTGCTGGGTTTTATGACGTGTGTGTGATTAGATGAGGTTGTAAGACCCACAGAGTGCTTTAAAACACACACTGGAACTATAGCATTACAGAGCTGGGTCATGAAAAGGAAAAAAGGAAACGAAAATCCCCCACACTTATAGTATTTGTTGCAGGATTATTACATATTACTTACATAAATAAACACAATGTATAAAATATCCATGCAGTGTTACATTACGTGCAGTAAAAAGCTTTTTGTTTTGTTGTTTCAATCAACTTCTCCCCCTCTTTATTGCATACAGACGTTCAAACATGACATTAGTTCATTACAGTGCAACTGAGAACATTAATGAAGTGGGGGGAAAAGACAGGACAGGGTTCTGGCACACAATTCAAATTTTTATCAGGGCCAGTAGAAATTTAAAAGGCACCTTTGGGCTAACACAAGTGCTGCAGAGTAATTAGTAAAGTAATGTAATTATGTGTCAAGAAAGATGCATTCACAGATGATTTCAGTGGCTTTTAATTAAACAATTCTTTGAATCACAGTAGATCACAGCGGATTTGTTTGGCCTTTAAGTGGTGGTGATGGGTAACCTATGGTGATGCACACCAGCTACTTTGATTGACTTTCTTCAAATGTATCATCCTCACACCCTAAACCTGTGTAAAAGTGTCCATGGTCATTCAGGCAGGTGCAGACTTTTTTTAAATTACATTATTGGTTTTAGATGAAACGCATGGTGTGCTACATCATGTGTTAAATGGCAGTACCTCCCTTGATCCCCCCTCCCTTTACCGTTCTATCCAGTTATCTCGCTCTGTTATCCCTCCTCCCTCACATGGAAGTTACTTATTCCCACAGTGCCCTTCAGACTCCTTCTCCTCACACTCATGCTTCCCATTCCTCCCCTCCCGTTTAAGTCAGGCTCTCGTTGCTTGTCCCTCCACAATCTCACCCTGCCTGAAAATAGTGGCTGTGTGGGACGTTTGTTCCCCTCTCTGCAAGTTAAACTAGATGCTATGGGCCTTAATCTTGACTCAAGAAGAAGAGCTTTTATTTGGTTGGGAGGTTTTGCTCTCTCTGTGCTCCGTCTGTTTCCTGCTTTTTGAAAAGGGTTTTTATTCAGTGTTTTTTGTGGTGACGGATGAGAATGGCAGCTCCATCACTTCTTCTGTACGTTGACAGGTAGGATAACGCAAACCAGCAGACGACATAAAAAGTTTGTTTTATGCTTGATATTTCTTAGCCACTGGGGCCACAACAGAGGTCTGATCAGACTTTCTGGATTTTGTGTGTTCTGTTGGACGGTTATAAAATAGCTTGGGGCAGCTCTGCTCACTGATGCATTTTATGATGGGGGGGGAACTCTGTGTATTCTGCTTTCCCTCTTCTTGTACTAGCTTGTTTGGTACTTCCTTTCCAGGTGTTCTCATTGTTAGTTGAAGCATATGAACCACCAGGATACCTTATCACCTTGACTGAAAACAGTTCTTGGGAGACTTGCCCACAGACCAGTGCAGTGCAAAGCCTCAGCTTGAATTCAACAAACAAGGATTTTCTAGCCGTTCTACTTAAGCGCTCGACCATAGCCGCAGCCATTCAGCTGTCACATTGAGGCACATTTGGACTGGATGCAAATCATGTTTCTGCTTTGTGGACATTTGTTTGGTGGCATACACAGCTTTGCTTTGTAAAGGTAGCACTCACTTGGTCTCTGCACTCAATCTATGCAGCCTAGTTTTATGGTGGCTCACAGGGTTACTCAAGTTCACCACTCCCCATAGTTCAAATCTTGGTCACAGTTCATTTTTTTCCACCTCAGCTAAGCCCAGTTGCAGATATTGTTGGCTGATTTGAGATTTTTATTTAAAGTCAATCATGAATCAATTTATTTTAACAAATTGGAACATTTATATTTTACAGTGCACAAATACTTTTCAATTTGAGCCTGGACTTTCATCTTTGACCTGGGAAGTAGTACTTTGACTCTTTGGACAAGGTTTTTTTCCAGACCTTTCAACCACGCCTCATGGTCATCTCTTTAGATGAGGATCATCTGAAGACGTCGTCATCACGTGTCCTAGTTTAAGTATCAAACTTTGGTCAAATTTCAGCAGGTTATAACGAGCATGGGTCATGAATGTGTTTCAGCAGGGTTCACATTTAAAAGCATTTTTTGGGTGAATTTGCTGGTTGTTATTGGTCAGACTCTTCTTTCTATTACCATCCTCTTTTAAGATCAGGTTTCAGATCTGTTTCATTCTCCCATTGCTTCTTTGTGAACTGAAAGATGTTTCCTTCCTTTTTTATTTGTTCCAGGTGAAATTGGGTTACTTTGATTACAGCAGATGGTCCCGTATTCTAACGCCAGTTTCCATTACCCAGCTGTATGTGTGAGTGCAAGTGTTGGACGCATCATGTCTTCCAGCATTTTTCTATTATCTTTTGAAGGAAAGACAATTTGTTACAGCTAGTGGTTGTTTGTTTTCCATTCAGTATGTTTCCCCTGTGCAGTTCTGAAAATGGCTGAATAAGATAAGCCTAAATGGCTCTGATAGAATCTCATCACTGCATGTTGCACTGTTCAGTGTGGCAGAACATAACTTAAGTGTGCAGGCCTTTAGTATCTGTTGTCAATCAACTTTACACTCAACCCCTGAGTCACCCACAGAATGAGGAAATACCTTTCAGTGTTGCATTATCTTTAAGTGTACTACAGTATCAGAATAAGTCAAAAATCTAAAATATGCTGGACTGACGTGAAACATGTCACTACGATAGGAAGTTTACGTTAAAGGTTCACTGACTGTGTGCGACCTGTACCGCCAGGTGAAGCATCTCAGAGTCATTATTGCACCTTTTTATGAATACACTTTTGGGATTTGGGAGGATCGGACTTCACTCAAATGCTGGGTGTTGGGTGGATGGGACTTCTGGTTGAATGCTCATGGAGTAGACACTTGTTAACCTCTAGCTCCCACTATTCATCAAGTGAGAAGGCAGAAGCCTGCAACGCGGTCGTTAGCAAACCTGGTGTAGTTCCGATACTAAAAATTAAATAAAAAGAACTATGAAAGGCTTCTGGGCAGTTAGATTTCAACAAGTTATTAGTGAGCACAGCCGAGAGCCAGATGTCTTGATGTAAGCCAGCTCCAAACCAAACAGAAGCCTGCAGCATACACGGTCTACTGTAAGTGAAGGAAGCCTGCAGCCTGTAGATGTGTCTGCTCAGTGTTGGCAGCGTGTTTCCTGTCACCACTACCCTAGTGATGACAGGAAGTGAAGTGCTGAATCTCCCCCCCCTCCCTCCCGTTAGCTTCATTAGCATGACTATAACAGAATACAGTATTGCCAACGCGCTACAAATTCTTACATTTACATTCTTACATCCTACATCTCTCAACCCAAATGGCATAGGCAGATGAGCTCCCACCCAGAGCCTGGTTCTGGTTCTGATTCTGCTCGAGGTTTCTGCCTGTTTTTAAAAGGGAGTTTCCCCATATATATAATATATTTTAAACCTATATATATGTGTGCTTATTAATTTTAAAGCAAATATTGCTAATATTTTCTATTAATAGTTGAGTCCAACTCATTAGATAAGCTATTTGCCAAGGTGAATTGCGTCTCTGTGGGATTCAGCCTAGACAAACAGCAGGAAGCAGACTCTTTGATGTTAGCCCTTTACTCTGCCTGTTATGTCACGAGGTCTGGTCAGAAGAGGTTTTTAATTTGACCAGTTTATTCATGTCTTTTCACAGCTAGGCTCTATTCAGGCTTTTAATTAAAGCCCCTACTAGCAGTTCTGTGGCAGCACCACACTGATGGATACTGTACGAGAAAGCTGGCTAAATGTGAACCCTGCTGAACACTTGGCATGTGGTATTTAAACACAAGGTGATTTTAAACATTCAGGTCATTTTTAGTTTGATAAATATCGTACCATAATAAATACCATGATCGCTGATTATTGCTGCATGTAGCATTCTGGTCTCCACCTATCTACAATGACAACTAGTTTATTTCCTATGATTGTGACCAGCCTGCCAGCTCACATGATGTCACGTAGGTTGTGTGAAATGCTTAGTGGTCCAACAGTGACACAGTGGAGACAATCAATTATAGCTGGTTTGCTCTGCGGCAAAGTGACCTAATTTATTTGTCCTCCAATCTAATTCCCCCTCTCCATTCGTCTCTCAGGAGCCTGTTTGCCAGGAGGATGAAGGACAGTCGGCCAGTGGAGCAGAGGGATCCAGGCTGGAAGCTATTTGGGAAAGTCCCACTACGGGAAGGCCCCACTAAGGACCCGAAGAGAATACAAACGGTATTTTTGTGATCACAGCATTGTCACATGATAAATGAAGACCACCCACCTTATTGACTTACACAGGAAACCAGGTTACTGTTAGAAATCAGGCAAAAAAATCTGGTTTCCACATATGTCAATGATCTGTATACATTACAGCATATAGGAATCAACACAACACAGGCCTGCACAATGCTGCCCTGTAGTCTGGTGATGCTGCAGTGAATACTCCTGTATCGCTTGCCAGGTGGCAGCAGGGTCAAAAAAATGTGGTTGGGGTGGGTTTTGTCTTTTAATATCTGGTGGGCTCTGAATGTGCCCCTCCATCTCCAATAGCACTAATGCTCGGTAGATGGGACCAATTTAATCACCCTCTTCAAAGCCCTCTAATCCTGGGCTGTGCACATTCCATGCTAGTTTGTAATGTTTCCTTTCTATTGCTTTCTATTGCTCCTCTGTCAAAGTTAACAAGAACTTGGCAGGGGAATTTTGCCTTTTTAAGTTTCCTTAAGAAATACAGTTGCAAGCTAGCTACAAACTGATGCCCAAGCAGTGTCTGTGGAAGCCTGTGTGAAGTCAGAGCTCACCAGAAACCTCCTTTCATCTCTGTACTTCAAATGTGGTTTGACTACGGGGTTCAGAAGTTCTCACAAACCTGTGTCCTGTTGTTTACATAGCAACATCTGCATTTGGTCTATCTGGCTCTAAGTATAGCCTGTCAGCTGTGGTGTATGTTGCAAAATGTTTAGCTGCCTGACACATTTAACCCACCTGCACTATGTTGGGCAGCTGATGGACAGCAGCAAAAACAGCAACATTAGCTTCAACTTCAATGGACTGCTTCTGGATAATGCACTGAATCTATTTTTTTAGGAACAATAGAAATTAAATAGAATTTAATTAAATGGAAATTAAGTTTAAGTTAAAGTTTAAACGGGTGTTTTAGGCTGGGTTCTTTTTTTTGGGGGGGGGGGGGGGGGGTTATTGGTGTAATTGGATTAATTTAAGTGGTTGAACAAATCAAAATGAAAAGCTGAATTGTTAAATCAGACTTTCTGAAAGTCCAGATATTGATTAGACTAGGTGAAAAATATTTTTATTGTATTGATTTTAAGTGTACTTGACTTTAATATTCAGTTAGAATGGTGTTGCAGCAGCTTGAGCTGCAGAACAACTGTTCAAAGGTCAAATGGATGAGCAACCAGCTTTTGATGCAATGTCTTTTAAGTTTGTCACTGTACCATGAGACAATAAAAAACAATAAGTATACCAACATTATGACAAATGCTAGGCTAAGACACTGTTATGTAATGACTCTGTGGACCAGGACGTTAAAGAGGTCTAAATTAAATACTTAAAGCCTACAACCTCCATTATATTTTTTGATTCCAAAAATGTATTTGTTAATCATATTATTTAACATTACATGTTTGTAGTTGTGAAATAGTTTTAATGTAGTTTCCTACACTTTGAGAAGCTTGTACTGATTGGCTTCCTACTGTCAGCAAAAGTGCAGTGTTGCTGTAGCTTAAAAAGTTCCAATGAAGAATAGCATGTTGTTGTTGCATGTTTATTTTCAACACTTCTATTGTAGCCCTACATGGACGACAAGATGATTATTCGACATACAACACAAAACCCAAAATACAACAAAAAGTTCCATGCATATATTGTACACTCTACTAGATAACAAATATATTACTATGCACTGATTACTTTCTTTTTAAACATGCAATTGACAAGAATTCTTTTTCTGTGCCAAAAGAAAAGCTTAAAGTGGAAGTAACATACCACGTGCAGGTAACATAGTGTTCATGTTGCTCAGCAATCAGAAACCCAACATGTGAAGGTCTTTGTCAAATAGCTAGCAGGTGACTAAGCACTCTCATGATAATTAGAGCATGTTGAAGCCTGTTACTGTGCCACTGTTTACCCTGGGTGTCTCTCCTCTGTGCTCTTTGTGCTGTTGTAGCCTGGTTGAAAGACCTGTTAACGTGCAGTTCACACAGTTTTCACCCTCCACATGTCACACATTGGCTTTAAATAGCTGTTATTTGGACTATTTTTGTGTTTGTTAGAAATTAGACCCCTAAGGTTGAGATGCTGTCTCCTATACAAGTGCACACCCACATGTGCTTAATATCTTATATAAGTCCATCTCATCTGTGCTTGTAATCTTATATTGGACGTCAGGATTCAGTTAACAAGGCTAGGCTTTCAAGCTTTTGTCTTGCCACTGACGCTGCTGTTTAAAGGCGAGGCCAGTAAAGTCTGTGTGTGTGTGGAATGCTTTATTTGCCTAGGTTGTTCAGCTGCGACACACTCTGCTGTTTCCACCAGCAACGTGTCCCCTCTGAGGCCAACACTGGGAATCAAGTTTTAGATGTAATTTACACCATTTCCGGTTGCTTCTTTTTCATATGTGGAGGCCTCAGTACAATGTCTGGTCACAGTGAGTTGCTGCCTTCTGAAGAAAGTAATTGGTTTTGTAACCAGCTGAGCCTCTAAATCACTTTGTGTGGCAGCCCAGACAAGTTACTGGGATGTCGGAGTGAGGCTGAATTTAAGTTGGACAATATTCCCAGTGAAAGTTTTTATTTGAATGTTAACTCATTTAAACCCATTCTGGGTAAACGAGGGATTTTCAAAGCTAATGCAGATATTTCTGCATGAACTGGGCTGAAGCTTTTGATAGCTAATGGTTTGTTCTGATACTCAGAATCTTTAAACAATTGTAATGCCAAAGTGTTTTTATTCATGAAATGTGATTTGAGATCAGGGAAGCGGGGATGGTGAGGAAGTGAATTTAAGCTAAATTATAAAATGAGGCCTCTCACACGTTTAAGTAAAATATAGACAACGTTATCATAAACATTCAAACCAGCAGTGTTATTTGTTCTTGTGCTTTTTGTGAGCCATAACTATTCCATAAGAACCTTTTGGAAAAAATATCAGCCAACTAGAATCTTAAATCAAAGTCCACTCAATATTTCATCAGTGCTTTCTCACCTTTCTCCACCCCGAAGCTCAGAGGAGAGGGCCCGACTGCACGGTAACGAACTGATGAAATGATCTTCATCGGCTGTAGAGATCCATATCAAACGAGACTTACAGAACAGAGCTTCAGATATTGATATAATATCTTCAAATACTGTGCATATCACCAAGTCTGATTTTACTTGTTATATAGTTGATTAAATGATAAAAGCAGCAAATCCTCACATATAAGAAGCTGGAACCAGCAAACGTTCTTTTGGACATTTTTGTTTGAAAAATGACGATTAATCAATTATCAAAATAGTTGGCGAATCATTTCCTTTTAATCGACTAATCGTTACAGCTCTATGGGCTTCTAGTGTAAGACCAGCAGCACACCCTCAAGCAGCCCCAGTATGGGCTTGTGTCCGCACAGCGCCAGCAGGGAGAGGAAAAAACTGCACGTGGGGTTTGTTTCTATGACAACATATAACCACTGCCATTGTGAAATGAATACATATCGCTTTCTTAATATTTATTTGTTTGGCTTATCTTTTTTACCATGAGCTCCAACCGGTTGATGCTTGCCTTCGTACCTTGTATGGATGAGCTTAGTAATGGTGATCGCGCCGCTGTCACCACTCAATCTGACAGCTGTAGAACCAGGAGGACGTGGGTGCATGATGTCAGCACACTCACCAGCAACATCCAGTCTCCTGCCCGTCCGCTCCCACAAATGGGCTTCTCTGTCTCTAATATGACTGTCTACAAGTCTACAAGACATATCATACAAGTCTGGACAGACGGACATGTGGAAAAAGTTTGAGATTTAAACTAGAAGTGCTCGGAGCAACTGCACAAAAAGGCGGAGCACTCGGTGGGTGCAGTGTTTTTTTTCTAGCCGGCCACATGCGCTCGTTTTTTATAGGGAACAATATAAAAAAGACGTGGACACACTCCCTGACGCATTACATCATCACACTGAAATCAATCTCTCTGGTTTTAGTTTCTAATCTGGAGCTGTAGAAACCCTATTCACCACAAAACTTTTAGTTAACCTTTGGTTAAGAAAACTATCAATTAGAAAATCCTTGCCATATCACAGTAAATGTAATTATATATTACACACACACACAGTATAAGCTAGTGATATATATATATATATATATATATATATATACACTACCGTTCAAAAGTTTGGGGTCACCCAAACAATTTTGTGTTTTCCATGAAAAGTCACACTTATTCACCACCATACGTTGTGAAA
>JAVQJD010072319.1:0-37869 GCA_036023655.1 Nannoperca australis | reverse complement strand
TAATAAATGTTTTGCTGCGTGTGTCATTAAAACCCCCCCCCCCCCCTTTTTTTTTTTTTTATTGGACAGCATCCCAAATGTAGATATAAAATGGGACCAAAATAGTGAGGCACTAATTTAAACAAAAGTGTGAGGCCCACTTGACCGGATGGGAGTCGACAGATGTCCCCTTTGTTAAACATCTGGGGCCGCTGAGGAGAAGATAAGGCAATATTTAACACACCCATAATGACTCCTCGTGCTCTCAGATCATTTGTCTTTGTCTCCTTTTGCACACACGGAGATCTGCCACGCTGACACGAATCTGCGGCGACTGACCCAGATTTACACACGTGCTCCCGCGCTGTTTGACGGGAGCCTCTTTTAAAAAAAAAAAATGTATTTGAAGGGTCGGGGCGGGGCCGGTTTGGACCGGCCGGGTTGGACGTTTCGGCAGAAAGAGGCTACAGCAGCTGGGATTTGAAATGTCTGGTGGGGATGATATCACTGAACTACCTAATCACTTACATCACCGCAGCTGTGTGCTCAGCAGTGTGTCGGCGTGTGTGTGTTCGTGTGCGCACATGTGTCTGTTTCCAATCTGTTTCACTGTGTGTCTCCGTCTGTGTCTGCTGAAGAGTTACGCCGGCAGGGGGGCGTGTGTGTGCTTCGAGTATGTGGCGGTTAGGGAGGTCCAAGTCGACGCGCGGACCGACTTGAGACTCGTGCTTTTGCTGTTTGCATCCTCTGAAGAGCAGCGCACACCCTCGAACCTTTGACAGACAAAAGGTGCCAACAGTCCGGCGTTGCAACACCACACACTGTCCCCTCCAAACAGTGTTACATCGATCTCTGATAGCTTCCACACTTTCCAATAAAAACTCTCCTCGCTGGATGTCAAATCTCGCTCGGCCTGAGGAATAATGCAGTATAACTGTCAGTGCAGTCGATGGAAAGCAGTTGTCGGCGATGGCAGCCGTAGAAACCATCCTGCCGGGACCGCTGCGGTGGCGTTTCCATTCAGTCGTCCTCCCCAGTGTTTGCTCTGGCCGCGGCTGCGTGCGAGTTCTCGCAGCTGGATGGAAGCAGAGGAGCTCCCGGGGCCTTCGTGTCCGTCTGCAGCCAGGAGAGGATTCACCATTCGGGGGGCTTCTGCCGTGCACCTCCCTCCCCGCCCGCCCGCTCCGGGTGGCCCGAGTGTTTTTTTACCATGCAGATACTGGAAAGCTTGTTTTTGACTTCTTGGCTTTTCTCCCCCCCACACCCTCCCATCTGAATGTTTCCAGCATTGACTTGATATAACAGACAGTGGAGAAGACACTGCAGAAGAGAACAGTATTTATCGGATCGTATAGAACGGGAGACTCAGTGGAAACCGTCCCACAGTGGAGGGTTATTATGTTCATGCAAAAGGAGAAAATGACTCCAGTTCAAATCTTAGCTGCAACAAAAGCTACATTACTCCCACACACAGAAAAATGACCTCATTCTTGACGGGCTGTTGATGCGGGGTTGATTTTTATCCTCATGCACACCGATGCAGAGAGGAGATGTAACCTTCCTCAACCTGCTCATGAGAGAGTTGACCTTTTCCGATCATTCAGTTGGCATGACCTGTAACAACCCGCCTCGTGTCCAACAAGCAGCGAGTGCTGAAGGAAGGGCCAGGCCCTCCTCCGTCCCGGCGTCTGTCCCCATTGTGGCCCAGCAGGGCTTATTCAAGCGGTCGGATTTGCCCTCTTCGTCCCGGTTTACTTGACCTTCATACTCTCATGTCTGTCCCAGAGAGAGAGAGGGAGACGTCGGTTGCTAGACCTTGACTGTCCCGGCTGGCTACAGCGGTCGGCTGGCGAAACCTCCACATGCATGACTTCTGTAATTTGTTTGCTAGGCCTGTATTTATGAGCATGCTAATTGTAGGGAGTGCCATGGTGCAGTTATAGTCGCTGGACTTTGAACGTCTGCTGTTCTGCTGACGGTGTCTGGCTGTCTTTCTGTCTTTCTGGCTGCTTAGCTTTTTCAACTTAGCATTTGGTTTCATTTTTTACTTAATGATATGCAAACCGGGGCTCTCGTGAGTTATAACCCCAAACCGGATTGTTATTGGCTGCTTTTATCTCGAGTTAATCAGACTTTTATTGAGTTCACTCAGTAGGGCATTAATTGAACCGCTGTGAATGAGTGTCCTCCCAGAGAAAAAGAGCTGCTAGTCAATCCTCCTCAGGTAAAAATAACCTCAGTGCCCCAGTTTCCCACATTCAGGACCCAGCCCATTCATTCTCACACATTCTTTCTTCCTTTCTTTGCCGAGGTGAGCTGACGCCCCCCCCCCCTCCCTGTAGCTGTGATGGGACTGTCATGCAGAAAGACACTATTGTGCTGCGCAGGATCCCGTTTCAGTCTTGCCTTGTAATTAAGAAGGGATTGCATGGCTGGGGAGTTGTGGCTGGGGATGTTAGAGACCAGGGGATTGGGTTAGTAGGTAATTTGGCTAAAAAGCAGAGCGCTGACCTGCTTTGTAGCTGGCAGGCCTGGGAGCCGGCACGCATGAACCCAACTCCCCCACTGACACACAGCCTCCCTGCTGAGGTTTTGTTCAGTGTGTGTGGGCGTGTGGAGAGACTGCAGGACGAAGAGGAAAGAAAGGTTCCGGCTGTGAACTCTCTCTCCCAAGCTTTAGTGCGTTTGTTTCTGTGCACAGAACACGTGTTTCTGCGTGGTTATGTGTCACAGAGCAACACAGAAAGTCTCATTAAACTCATGTCAGCGTGGACTCATTATTAGTGTTTGCGTTACTCACATTTCCTCAGTGAATCATGGGAAGTGCGGTCAGCAAAGAGCGTTCGTAGGGGTTAAGTAAGTGTTTTCTCCTCTTGCTGTAAATGAAAACAGAAGCAGGCCCGCTTGAGGAAATACCATCACAGGATTTTTTTGTGGATTCTGTTGAGGCTGATTTGTGTCATTTGCTGCTTTATTATCGTGAACAGATTTAGATTCAAGTGAAATGTGACGTATCGGTCAATTGAACAAACCACGCGTGTAAGCATGAAGCGCTGACTGGACTTGTGTTTTCTGTCTTTCAGTGCAGTCTGAGCACAGGGCCAGAGCATCTGAATCCTCGCCATGGCCGACGTGCTGGAGAGCGGCGGGTCGGGAGCCGTCAGAGTGGCCGGCGTGGACTGGCAGAAACGCTGCATCGCTCTGGAGATGCAGCTGCTGAGGTTCCGGCTGCAGGCGGGGAAAATCCGAGAGCTGCTGGCAGAGAAGGTAAAGAGACAACATCATCGTGCATGGGAACTACAGCAAGCTCTTCCTCTAACTTAGCCTAGTTGTGATGTACGTGTTCACTAAGTGGAGATTTAGATAAAAGTTTAATCATTTGTTTCCCCCAAAAACAGCATTTTTGATATGTTACAGCTCGTGCTGCTATGGTGACTTCCTGTTTTTAAATAATTTCTTTGGAGGGGGCATCTCACGCCCTTATTAGAAAGCGACAGTGGAGAGATCAGCGGAAATGAGGGAGAGAGATGCAGCAAAGGTCCCCAGCCGGGCTCAGGCCGGGGACGTTGCAGTTCATAGTCAGCGTCTCGACTCCTAAACCACCGGGGCACGCCATAGTTTATCACCGGGGTGAAACTTAGTACTGGGTGCCGCAACAACTTTAAAGTCTAAGTGCAAGAACAGCAGCCTGTTCCCACGCCAGTTGGGAAACGTAGTTTGTCCGAGATGCATTGACTCACATCGAGTCCTGCGTCCGAGCTTCTCCGACCCTGAGGCCGGACGGCATTCAGAGAAACGTAAATTGTTCACCTCTGCCTCGCTACCAAGAGCTTGAGACTGTACCTGAGGGTCAGAACAAAGATTGACCTGTAAGTTTAAAGCGTTCTCTTTGTTACCATGGTAATAAACAACCAATACACCTAGTGTAGTGCTAAAAAAATTCAGTGTGTAAGTGAAAGTGGCGGGTTTATCATAAAACACCTATATTAACGAGGCAGGAGGTTCGGGGTCAACTGAGTTAACTGGATTTTGAGTAAGGTTTTCTCTGCTTTGGTTCGCTTAAACTCCAGCATGTGTCGCTGTTACTAACGTAAAATGAACTGAATCTGTGACTGTTTAAACAGGCATGCCACTTTCATCCGCAAAACAAGCCACGCCACAAGATATTCTGACCAAACAAACGCTGCGCAGATGTGACGGCCTCATCATCGTCTTCTTTTAAGTGTTTTATGCACGAGGAGACAATTAAAGCATGTGAATCAGTTCGAACTACAGGTGTGGATGACTGTCTGTTTATGTGTGTGTGGGTGAAGACGGATGGGATTACTCGGTTTAATTTGGTAAACATTTGTTCCAGTTATTCAACGTCATCGGGGATTTTGCTACAGTTTCAGCCAATATGAATATCTAACGTTTAACTCATCGCTTCTGGTGCTTTCCCTCAAGTCGGGGGAAATAACCACCCGCCGCCAGCCAAGTGCCTGTAAAGTTGTAGCTGCTGTAAAGCCTGACTACCAGACACTTTGGAAAGTAATCAGCTGTCTTCGGGCAATTCAGCTCTGCTTCTTAAGATTTGTTGGTAGAAGAGTGGAAGTGTTTGGGTTAGAGGGAGGAGGAGTGAGGGTAGTAGCAGAAAAACCCTTCTCCCGTCTTGACTTCTCTGCAGTTTCCACTTGGCTTCTTTTGTAGCTTCACAAGCGGCCGTTCTTTACAGACTCATATAGGTTTTGAGCTGCTTCAGTTTGGCGTGTGTGTGTGTGTGTGTGTGTGTGTCATCTCTAATTCTGGAGAAGTAGAGTGCTTCGTTCAGTCAGCAGGATGTTTACAGTCCAAACATAACCCGGCGTCTGATAAGAGCAGGACGACTCCCTGCTGTGTCCTCTGTCAGGTTCTGTCAGACCTCCAGCTCGTCTGCAGCACACACACACACACACACACACACACACTTATTAAAACGTATAACACTGTAAAAGTCATTAATAAAGGGTTCGTCCACAAAGATAACATTGGTGAAGGATCTACACCAGCTAAAGGGATTTTGGCAACTGAAAAGTTTGTCTAACTAATAACTGATCTGTCAAGCATAAAGAAAATGATTTATCAAGGGAAACATCAGGTGATATTCTTCTTCCTCTTTCTTATTCTCAACAAGTGTCAAAAAGCATTGTCTATGTAGCCTGATCTAGCTTATTCCTTTGTGCTTTAGAGCTCCATTGTTGTCCAAACACTATAAAAAATGAGTCACACTGTTGCACTGGGTGACATGATAGTAGCCCCCCAAAAATGCACCATTTTCTTCTTCTTTTTTTTGAGTAACATTTACTGGAAACTACAGCGCCCAGCTTACTCAGCCTTTTCTCAAAATGAAAGTAGATATTTGTGAGCTGTTTTTAAAGGGGGCTTGGGGCTGAATACCACAGAGAGGGTCAGCATGTAGTGAGACGTGGCTTGATTTTTAACTTGTTGGTGCTTTTGGTCAGTTAATTCCCATCATACACAGTATTTATTGTTAAACTTTCTTTTTGGCCGTTTTGCAAAGAAAATTAGTTACTATTTTATTTGATAAATTTTTTGGATGACAGGCTAAGGAATCTCTCACTTTTTCTTTCAGTCCTTCTTTCACAAACATGCATGACACACACACACACACACACACACACACACACACACACACACACACACACACACAGCACTGAGCGAGGTTTAAGTGGAGGCCCGTGCTGCTCGGTGTGTTTTTCTGAGGTTTTTGCTGGTGGTGGTGGTGGTGGGGCGCTGCTGAGTGACTACCATTTCGTCATGTTATTGCTGTTTGGAAAGTCTGCTTCACGCTCTTCATCTCCTCTCTTGCCAAGTTAGGAGTGTTTTTACGCATTGACCCACTTTGGTATGGAAAAACATGAAGTAGAAAAAAAAAGAAAAAGAAGAAAGTTGACGTGGTTGCTTGTGACATGGCGTTCATCCCCAGAGGCTGACGGGTGAGTGAGGGAGAGGAGAGAGAGAGAGAGAAGGAGATGCCCCGTTTGCCTTGTGAGGAGTGTAACAGGACGAGCGCTCCATTTAAGAGGTTTGTTTTTACTGTGGATCAGGAAAGCGCAATCGACAGCTGTCAGCTGGTGGCTTATAAAGAGATCGGAAAGATGATCGGAACGATGACCCATCTCTTCCAGGTCTTCCTGTATGGAGAAGAGAAATGCATCGTTTCTACAAAATCGAAACATCCAGAATAAACAACCGACAAGAGAAGAGAGCGTCTCGATATCAAAATCCTCAAAGAGCTTAGAGAAAATATATCCAGCGGGTTTGGTTGACAGTTTCACACGTGTTTGCTGGGATGTCCCGGAATGTAGAAAAATACCTCATTGAGGAATTTTTAAATTGGGTGGTATTCCCACTTCAAGGTTTCCTTTCATTACTTGGATAATCTAATTTTGGACAAATCAGATTAATCTCTTTCATAAGCCTCACGTGGCTCGAGCAGCAAAACACTGTGATTGGACTCAGACCATATCAGTCAGCGAGGACGGCGGCGGAGAGGTCACTAGGTTCACATTCGTGTGTGTAAACATTTATTTTCACGAGAGGATTTGTTTGGATCAGCTCTTTTTTAAATTTTTTATAGTTCAACTGCCTTAGTTTGTTCTTCCTGTTGAGGTTGGTCAGCTCTGTGTTTAGCCCGCCTGTGAGGTTTGATGCCTTTGTCTTTGTATGAGCACTGTATCGGCTTTCTCACTGATTAAAATACCATCTCTTTTGTCTCCATATCTATTTAATGATTAACGTGGATTTAATAAAGAATCACTGAGGCATTATAAGTGACTTGTTGAAGTACAGTACAATATTTGAAAACTGTGGGGTGCCTTTATTTGACTCTTTCTGTACCAGTGCTTTATTTCTCTTTCCTTCATCTGTCCACTCTCCGTCCACTCTCCGTCCCCTCTCTTCTGTACAGGAGTTTTAATATTTAATGATTGAGCTGGAGTCATTACTAACCATCAGCACAAGGGTTAATGGTTAAAGTTGAGAGGCAGGTGGAGCACTGATATTTCCCAGTGACAGCAATATATAACCAGGAAAATCCAATCTACAGGATCAGATTTAACAGTAAACGGTTATTTAGCTGCGACAGATCTGTTAGCTGCCTGGGAAGCAGATGACTTGGTGTCTGTAGGCGGCTCTCATCTTATCTACACCTCCCTGGATATTATCTGTCCGTCTAGAACCCATACTGGGGGGTGGGGGGGTGGTGCTCTGCTTCACTACAGGGATCAAAATGAAACAAATGAAGATTTGCCATGACTGTGTCATTTTCAGCTAAGACGCTCAGCTAAGAGGTAAAGGATAAGGCTGGTGATAGTCTATGTTTTTGTTGTTGTCAATAAATCCCATGAAAAGACCAAAACCAGCTTTCGAAGACGTCTGAGACTCTCAACCTGAAGCCCATTCGTTCCTTCTGAACCTTTAAATCTTCAAAAATGAGTCATATTTTTTTATAAAAATGGCTAAATGATTTGCTATACCTTTCTTTCAAAATGTACTCAAACAAGAGTAAATTGTGCATTTATTGGGGAGTATTTTTAGCCGCAGATTTGGTGCTGTATAGAGTATTTACAGCAGCAGGAGGACACGTATGTGGAACAAATAAACTACAGTTCCCATGTTAATCCAGGATTCGTACAGTTTGGAAAGTTTGGAAAAGGCTTGTTATGTTCAAGGTCAGGAATTTGTTTGAATTTGAATATACATTCCTTGAAAAATGCTTGATTTTCAACAAAAGCTGAACCAAGAACCTTTTAATATTTTAAATGAAACAATCTGGTCATCATATTTGTTTGTTGTCTCCTGGCATTTACTGTAACAATTAATATAGAATGATAAAAGCTTTCAGAGTCAGGAAGGTTTTGTTTTAGGTTTTACTTTTCGTGTGATTTGTCGGCAGTAAGAAAAAGACAGAATATGAAAAGTCATGAGGCTAACCCTTAAAGTCCAGCGATATACTCAACTCGCACTGCTACTACAAACCTTTACGAAACACGACTCCCACCTCGTCCATTTTCTGCCTCCTCAGCAGAAGAAGCGAGTGTGTTGCACTGTGGCCTGACAGATGCCGGATTGCAGACATAGTTGTGTCACGCCTGGTCAGCGACTCAGGCCTCAACAGTTGGACTCTGCGGTAACTAAACAGTCAGAGAGATAAACTGACAGCACTAGCTTACATAGTCTGTGTCCGTATCTGATAGCCTTAAGGTCACAGAAGCCAATGTGTTACCTTCAGGTCAACATTTGAATTCTCTTTTGGAGTATTTGTAACAGTGATCCTTAACCAGGGGTACTTGTAGCCAAGGGGGCACTTCTATAGTTAAAAGCGAGTATGTGGAAATATTTTTAAGTAGCTCAACTCATTTGAAAGCAGTTTTTGATTGGAAAATACAGATCCACGAATTGAGTCAGCTGTAACCTGAACACAACGTGTTGCAACTGAGAGTTCATGGAAATTAGGTTGAAAGCAGAGAAGAAGCAAAAAGAAAAAGATATAAGTAGTTCAAGTAATTACCTAAACGTAAGGGATAAATGGTTGAAAGAGTTACATAAAAGTAATGGATCGCTAAAAGAATGAATATGACAATATATTAGGTGAAGTAGCTAAAAGTAAAGATTATGCAGTTCACATATTTAACTTAATTAACTTGGTGTGTCTTCAGAAAACGGTTGGGGACCACTGATGTATAAGTAACGGTCTCCTCTTTCTACCCAGCTGTGAAGCTGATGCTTACCTCTGCATAGACTTTGTTAGAAGCTTCACAGTCCTAATATCACCACCAGTTGTTCTTTTCAACTCTTCGTGACTTGCAAGATTTATACTTTGCCTCGTGCTTAGTTCTCTAAGTTAATTTACAACCGTCGGCCTAGCTCCTTTATACTGTGTATATACACACACTGCCAGTTAGACTTCCGCATCAGCTTCACGCTCTCAGTGCTACATGTAGCTCTTGTTCTAGGTCCCACCACCTCCACCTCCTGACCTCTAACTTGTCTGTTGACTGGATGTGACAACCTTTCCGGCCGTCTGTTGGCTTCTTCTGATGACCACTTCTCACATCTGTGACTTCTGAGGTGCTGTATATCCACCTAAAGCTCTCCTATTTTAGTTTTTTGAATGGAGGACAAAGTGCTGTTTGCTCTTTGGCTCTGGCTCGGCAAAGCCTTCGACTCACAATGAAGGCTTCTGACCTCGAGGTGAAGAGTCACCTGACCACTAACCATCAACATGAGCTCTGGCTATGGTGTGTGTTAATCTGGCTGCGAGGAAGTGTTCGAATGCTGTGAGTGGTTGGTTTCTGGGAAATCGGGGGGGGGGCCTTTATGGAGGTGACGCGATGAGAGACAGAGAGAGAGAGAGAGAGAGAGAGAGAGAAACTAAGGGAAGGGAAACAAAGATGACGGGAGGAATTCAAATGCATCTCTCAAGCAGAGTGAATCCATTAGTAAGTTTGTTCTCCTTTCACCTGGGTCACTGAACTCAGAAGAAAGGGAGTCTGTGTTTAACTTGTGTGTGTGTGTGTGTGTGTAATGTTGGTGGTGGGTGGTGGTGGTGGTGGGGGGTACTTGTAGATGTGTGCATACTTGCAGGATGGACTGTGTGAATGACTGTGAAGGCATGAGTATGCATGCTTGCACAAAAGGTGACGCGAGCTTGTGCAAACACGGTAGCATTCTTCTATCACACTGTTGTTTGACCGGCGTGTTTGAAAGATGTTCAGCCTTTTCTGCTAGTGCAAGTCCTCGTTAAACAGTAAAATATTTGATTTTGCAGAAGATTATCCTTCCTGTGCCGCTTCCTCTCTCTGTTTTTCTTTCTCAGCCACTTGTATTGTTACAGCAAGATTTACTTCATTAAGAAGTTACGGTCACAGTTGGTTTGTAAAAGCTTCCCTCCACAGTCATCTTTTAAATGTCGTCACTATGGCAAGAATGATTACAAAGGATTAAGTTTGTCTGCATGCGTCTGTAGGTGTGCGTTTGTGTAGGCTGACTTCTGGCTTGGTGGTCTATCTGTCTAATAAGGCCTTTTGGGGCAGGTTATGGGATCTGTCGTGCCTGAACCTGTCGTTCTAATGGATGTAGGTTGTTTTCTTGATTTTAATTCGATGCAACTCTCTTTTGTCTCTCTTCCAGATGCAGGAGCTGGAGCAGAGGGTGATGGAGGCTGACCAGCGGGCTGAGAGTGCAGAGAAACAGGTAGAGGGACCGTTATCACCCCTTTGACCACAGCTTGTGAAATGTTAAAGGGATGATAATAATAATAATAACATTGTACTCGCCAAGTTAATTGCTGAGATCATCAAAAAGAAGTCCATTGGGGGCAAGCAACACGGAAAGTCCTATGATCACACAGGTTTTAAATTAACCTCTTTTGGAGAAAGAAGTTCAACTGTACAGTTATTTCCAAACTAGTTACAGACCAACTTCCTGGTTCAACTTTGAAAACCTCAAACCTTCCACCAAATGCTGTTTTATTTTTTATGACATCTTGCTCGATCCTTTTGAGTTTGACTTCACTTTTTGTAAGTGTAAAGCGTAAAAGCCTTTGCCAAATGAATCTAATGTAAAACCTACCGTGCTTGCTGTTGTGCCTCACACAAAATTACTACTGACTTGCTTTTGGTTTTACCCCCAAAAGGTGGTTTAAATAATTTGGTTAAACTTTTGTGACTCTTATATAACTTGTTTTCTGCACAATTAGGCGTTTTTGTTTAAATTTTGTCAAATTCTTGTATCTCGGACCAATTACTTTGGTAATAAAAATGACGGTGAAAATTGTGTAAAGAAGCTGCAAGTTGTAATAAACCAGAATTATCATTTAAAAAGTAGAAAACGTTGAGTCAAATTAACAATCAAACATAATCCATCCATTAATCTATGTAATATATGTTTCCTCAGCACTTGAATTTATATTCAAATGTGTTACACATTGAGTATTTGACAAAGAAACAACTTAAAAAGCAACATAACTCAAAGTCCATGTAGGTTTTTTTGTGCTTTCATCTGCATCTCAGCAACTAGAGTTTGCTCAGTATGTATTTGAGCAGATCTCCGTGTGCTGAGAAAGGTTGTGGTTTGTGGTTGAAAGCTTGGGAAAAAGCTTGTAAGTAGATCTTGAATTGACATTTTGTTTTGTCAGACTCAAGTTTTCAAGATCAAAAATGAACTTTTATGCTCAACATTGAGGATGTAAAAATAAATCCTAAAATTGGGATCCATAAAGTCTCAGTCAGCTGAATTTTGTTCGTCTCTTAACCACTAAGTATGAGTTAACCTTTGATGGGACTTAACAAAAAGAAAGTGTCGGTTTAAGGATAAGAAACCTCACACAGCACATATGACGCATACTTTCTTGTTGTTGTGTCTAATCTCCGATTTGCTTTCATTACTGGCTGTTCCAGGTGTTTTCTGTAGGTGGTAATTAAATGGTGCCCTTTCTTTAAAAACTAGAATTACCTAAGGGCTTCAACAGCTTTTTCTCGCCAGTAGTCAAAAAATATCCCCAGTGTTTTCTCCTTGTCTTTGTCTGGTGCCCGGTAAAAACTATGACTATAGCAATGCATGCAAATGTTAGCTTTTTTGCACATTCACGCCTCTAATTATGCATTTCAGATCCGTGTCATGGAGGAAAAGCTGAAGTCTGCAAACATACAAACCAGCGAATCAGAGAGCTCGTTGTACAGAAAGTATCAAGACCTGACCAGTCAAGTGCAAGAAAGAGATGACGCGATCAAGAGATTAGAGATGCAGCTGGAAAAACAGGTACGGACCTCCGGAGCCATTAGATAAAGAGCCGAAATGTCCATTTATGTTCATAAAATGTAGATTGAAATAATCCACGAACCCTGTTTTCTCTGACTACAGATCTTAGTCCGAGCCCAGGAGGCAAAAATTATTGAGGAGAAGGCTGCCAAGATTAAAGACTGGGTCACCTTTAAACTTAGAGAGGTAAGCTCACACATGTATAGATACACCGCATAGCCTCCGGGAAACCCTGCTGAGAGACATTATCTGTGGCAACAAGAGATGCTTATGGTAGAACGAGTATTATCTCCAGCTGTTTCTACGCTTCAGTTTTATCTGCAAGCAGTCAGAGAATAAAAAAAGAGCTTATTTATAAATGACAACCCATGTTACGCTGTAATTAAGCAGTTTTCAGAGGCATAACTCTCACTCACTGCTGCATTATTTGATTCTTTTCACTTTAACAGTTGTAAATGGCTGCTAGGAGTCGTGGTTTAAGATGTTTACGTGCTTTGTTGCAGATGGAGCAAGAGAACCAGCAGCTGAAAATGGCCAACCTGAAGCAGACAGAACAGATAATGTTGCTGCAGGACAAACTGCAAGGTGAATTCTGCTGTAGGTGTTTGGATAGCTGCACCATAAACTGTAAGGCATAGTGCTCTTTCTTTAGCTGCTTTGGTAGCAGTTTGGCTTTGTTTTTAGCAGTTACACACATATATGTGTGTGTGTGTGTGTGTGTGTGTGTGTGTAATAATAATTGTTTTATATAGTCAAACCGAACACTGAGCAATATTTTGACCAAAGTACTATGTTTTGTCCTTGTACGGCTGTGTAGAGAAAAGCTGGTTTTGTTTTTCAGTTTATATTGCAACCAAGGCCGTGAAGTAGTTTTAATGATTTGATTTACATGACGTCATCTAAAATGTGTGCACTGTATCTTTGGGCATTGCTTATAATATTGGAAATATTGGAATGTAAATGTGTCATGTCAGCCATTCAATGACAGTATTTTGTTAGCTGCAGTACAGAAAAAGGTCATGGAGACAAGTAGGGAATCGATGTATCTGTCCGAGTAAATTCCCAGAGCTCCAGTGGGAAAGAGACTGAGTTACTGGTGTTGTCTTTCTCTTCCAGCTCTCTTAGAGAAACCTGCGTCCTCCGGTTCCCCGGTCAACTCGCCTGTAATGGATACCCACCTGGTGCCCAGTAGTCCGCTGTTTCCTCCCAGCTGCCCCGGCACACCACCTGCCCAAGATGACAGCTGGAGACAGACGGGTCCCCGTGGGGCCGCCTCCAATATCAAGACCTCGCCAACAGGTGTGCTGCACTTTTTATATTATATTATATTATCTTGGAATGGGAAACAGGAAGCTTTTGAAGGAGTGAGCGTGTTTTTTTATTCATGTCTGGCTGATCCTTTAATATCAGTTCCTTCATGGTATGAAGGTTTTCTCAAATGTTACAAATCTGTCTCCTCAGATGTGAAAAGAACTCCTGAACAGTGCAGTAAAGGGATTTGCCTTGGAGACCTTGCAGCCCATGATGCCCTCTCTCAGGGTTGGAGCAGGGAGGGTCCCGGCAGCCCTGTTTCCATCAGTGGGCCGGAGCTCCTAGTGGGCCCCGAGGGTCAGGCAGGGGGCTCGGACAGGGACAACTCCTCTGATGAGCTCAACAGCAAGTTCCGCTCCCAATGCCTTCACTCGTCGTCTTCCTCTTCATCTTCGTCCTCGGCTTACGAGATGGCCCATGGACCAAGCTCCCCAGAGTCGACCATCAGAATAACACCCAAAAGCCCGCTCCTGTCGCGCTCCCCCTCGACCAACAACCCCTTCCCCAATCCTCCAGCTCACCAGTCGGGCACCAGCATGACGTTACCCAAAGTACGGACTCCGCTCACTCCAAGAGACAGCATCCAGCTGGTCAAGAAGCATTACAGCCAACCACAGCCCAGCCTGGACAGGCTCCACCACCTCAACGTTAACATAGACATCATGACCCCGTCCTCCACGTCCTCCACCCTCAAGAGCACAGGCACTGCCAGCTCGCCCTTCTCGCAGGTTGTGGAAGAAACAGATATTGACGATGGGCTTCCCGACAGCATGGACGGAGTGGTGGAGGGCTCCGGATCAGAGGAGCCGCCCCGGGATGGAGTGTCCTTTGTGGGGCTCGCAGAGGAACTGGAGCGGCTGGATCCAGAGGTTCTGAAGCCGCCAACGCCTCCTTTACACCGCTTCCCTTCATGGGTATGAGAGCAGTTCAATTGGATATATTGTCTTTTGGTTTCAGTTGCTGAGAGTTAGATAAGGAGATCTCAGGTCATGTGTGGTAAATATGAGGCTACCACCAGCAGTCGGTTAGCTTAGCTTAGCATAAAGACTGAAAACAGGGGGAAACAGCTAGCCTGGCTCTGTCCAAAGATAACAAAATCCACCTAGCAGCACCTCTAAAGCTCACGATGTACATGTTATATCTTAATCCGTACACAACTGTTGTAAAAACAAAAACAAAATGTTTTACAGTGGCTTATTTAACTATTATTTGGATCAGGCCAAGAAATAGTCCAACAAATAACCCACCATAAAATTACAAATTGTTGTTTTTACACTTGAACAGATTGAACAAGCGATAATGTTAATTAGTGAGCTTCAGAGGTGCTACCTTTGGACGGAGCCAGGCGAGCTGTTTCCAGTGTTTGTGCTAAACTAAGCTTACTGGCTGCTGGTGGCACAACGTACAGATATGAGAGCGATATCTGTCTTCTCATCTAACTCTTGGCAAAATAACGAACAAGTGTATTCCCCCAAACTGTTCCTTTATAGATTTATTCAGCAAAGATCTACAAAAAGGTTTCAAAATGTTCTATCTGAACGTGTTTAATTTAATTCAGTTTATTATTTATTTATATAAAAATAATCTATTTATTTAATGAAAGTTTAAGTGAAGTAAAGAGAATAACGTTTGCCTTTGTTGATCTCTGCAGGAGAGTCGGATCTATGCTGTGGCTAAATCAGGAATGAGAGTATCAGAGGCCGGTCCTGGAGCCAGGGGCACCGGGCGAGGTGAGAAGAAGCAAGAAACTAGCCACCCATACCTTCTTTACTAACATCCACTTTTCTGCTTCAGTGAGGCATTCAGCAGCCATTCACAGTCAGTGTCGTGCAGAGAGGAGGACAGCAAGGCGGCGTCTAACCCTGTGTGTGTGTGCCCGTGTGTCTGGGTGGTGGAGGAGACGAGTCAGTACTGTGAAGTGACATGTCATTCAGCTGGTGCTAAAGCCGCTGTGGAGGTGTGTGTGTGGTTGGTTGGGATCTGTCATTGCCGCCTTTGATGTCACTTCCTCTGGCCCGAGGCTCCACACACCTGCACAGGTGTGGGCTCCTTTTTCGGGAGGCTGTTCAGAGTATTACCCCCCCCCACATCCTTCCTTTTTTTAAAGAGCAGAGGAAGAGCATAGGAGGGGGGAGGTTTAGAGGAGCTGAAGGAGAGGCTGCTTTTTAATCAGCTGCGATGAAAGGACGGGTCCTGGGTGTAATTACTGCCGTGTTTTCTGTCCCGACATCATCCATTTTGTCAGGATGCAGACAGTGAGGTTTGACAGCACTCCGGCTATTGAATTTCCTGACTGCCAGGTACACGGAGCTGACTGCCAACGGGCTGTTGTGGATTAAGTCATAGCTTGCTCAGCTTATTCAGCTTCATCTCATGTTTGTGCCTTAAGGTGCATCTGTTGGAACATTTTGATCTCTGGCAAAATGAAAACCATGGACCAGACCAAAGCATATATTCCTGCTGCAAATGTGTGTACATTATATATAATTATATATATTATGACTAAGGTGCTATCTTGCCAATGCTAATATACTGCTAATAAGTAATTAAAAGGGCTGAAAGTCAGTCTTGGATAGTTTTTTGCATTCATTTTAAAATAATTATCAGTGATGTAGTCGTGAACACTTTTCATAAAGTTTGTATGATTTGTGTTTTGTGTTGTTCTGTGTGTGCTTTCCTATTGAGTTGTGTGTATTTGTATAAAGGCTGATGTGTGGATGGGTGTTGAGGGCTTCAGTTGCTAGCTTAAAGCGAGACTGCGTAACCTGCAGAAGGAAGAAACAAAGGAAGAAATTACAATATTGCTTTTTACAAATGAAAACTTAAATTCATAAGCAATAAAAAAGCACAGTAGTGCAATTCATTCTGCTGCAGACCATGACCAGTAGCGTATGGTTGCTAATGTTAGCTTACTTATAGATATAGCTGTGTAACAGACTTTATAACTCTTCTCTTCTTGTGCTACTGTTACACCACGTTTCAGACAATTTTTCCACAACAGCCTTTTTTGGCCACTCTTTAGCAAAAGTTACAAAGTCTCACTTTAAGCTATAAATGCTGTGCTCTAGGCATTGACATGCTACCGTACGTACATGCACATTATAAAAAACATAATATCAAATCAAATCTGTATTCTGCAGGGTCCAACTTACCCCAATATCCAGCGGCAGGTCCGTTCACCCAGTTGATCTATAAGAATATCAATGTGCCAGTCTATACCACACTGAAAGGGGTGAGTGAAATGTTCTTTATTATTGGTTTCCAAGTTTCCAGTGTGGCTGGATCTCTTCTGTACTTGTTGTTGTTGTTGTTGTAAACATCAGATTCATTTCCTATCTGTACTGAAATTACATTAGGCAGCGTTTAACCTTACAGTGCTCATTCATTTGTTTCAGAAAGCCACTCAGATCAGCAGCGTACCTCTGCCTGACGATGACTCCGGGTCAGAGGACGACAGCAGCTCGCTGGCCAGTTTACGCACTTCCATCCTGAGCCCGGACAGGAAGAGCAGCGTCCCTGGGAGCCCGCGAGCTGTCAAGAGAGGTGAGCTATACAAACCCTGTAAAAAAGTCCTTAAAGAAAATAAACGTACTTCTGACCCAACATTTACCAGAGAGAAATCCAGCATAAACAGGCAGCAGCCATCACCATTTAAACTCAATGCAAAACAACAGCTGGAATGCGTTGAGCATCAAGTACTGATAATATCTGTTACTGATCTTACACTTTCCATCTAAGAGCCTTCTGTCGTGGATGCTTGCTGGCTGTCAATCATGTTTAAGTTATTCTCTGTGTTTTTCTGCGCTCTGTGTTTTCCTAGGCGTGTCCATGTCCTCCATCAGCTCAGAGAGTGATTATGCCATTCCTCCTGATGCCTACTCCCTGGACAGTGACTACTCCGAACCAGAACACAAAGTCCAGCGAACCTCCTCTTACTCCTGTGAGAGCACCGGGCCTGTAAGTGAAGTCCTGCCGTGCTACTCTACTTCCAAGATGAAGAAATCACTGAAGTTAGTCAATGATACATTATGACCAGTCGGTTGTGCTTAAATGATTCCAGTTCTGTTTGTGTCTGTAGGAGATGCTGGAGAAGTCTGGGTACCTGCTGAAGATGGGCAGTCAGGTGAAAGCCTGGAAACGCCGTTGGTTTATCCTGAGGAATGGAGAGATCCTCTACTACAAATCTCCCGTGAGTGTGTCTCGCCGTGAGCCTGCCGGCCTGCTTCCTTCTAGGGTCTTGTTATCCGCACAGAAAACATAGCACGAATATTTTAAGATTTTGTGTGTTTACGTGCAAGAACAGCGCATCACAAGCAGTGTTGTCAGTGTAAATTAAAAAAAGATGTACGTCGACACATTTGTGATCACCGTGGTTTCAAACTTTGTGAAGGAATTTATAATTATAACTTTTGGACAGAAATGTAAAGATTCTTGCGTATTGTGTGTATTCAGAGTGACGTGATCAGGAAACCTCAGGGTCAGATTGAGCTGAACTCGTTCTGCCGTATTGTGCGTGGAGAAGGAGCACAGACGTTTCAAGTAAGTGGAGAAAATATCCAAAATCTTTATCGAAGCATCCCAGGACATTACTTAACTTTGTGTAAGAATACTCCAAGACAAGGAAAGTAGGATTTACTTCTACAGGCAACGCAAATAATTGAAATGGTAGTACATTTCATTACATTTCAAAAGACCATGGCATTAAAGAGAAATAGAAAAACTGAAAGACATTTATTAGAGGGCACATGTAGCTACACACACACACAGCAGTCTTATTACAGCACTGCATCACAGAAGAGCTTTACTACTGCATACCAGAGAAGCAGCCTAAAATGACATCAGGTATAGGCATTGGCCTGGAATGTTTTCCTGGCTATTCGGGAGCTGATTCTGATCTCCCCTGACACGATGATGCTATCTCAGTCGGCTTGGCTTAGCATTTTTCCCATATTTCTCCCTTTCCGTCTAATCAGCTGATTACAGAGAAGAAGACCTTCTACCTGACCGCCGATTCACCCAACATCCTGGAGGAGTGGATCAGGGTCCTGCAGAACATACTCAAAGTGCAGGCCAGCAGCCCGGTTACCGTGGAGACCGCCGCCAAACCCACCGTGAGAGGTTGGCTTACAAAGGTCAGGAGACAGAAGTCATGTGTCAGTTCAAGCATCTGAATACTTTCTCGTCGAGCAGTAGACGGTGAGATCAATACCACTCTAACGTCTGTAAGCTAAATATGAAACTACTGCTAGGAGACAATTAACTAAACTTAGCATAAAGACTGGAAACAGGGAGGAACAGACGGCCTGGACCTCTCCCAAAGGTTAAAAAAAATGGGACAAACGGGATATAACTTGCTAATTAGTGAGCTTTAGAGGTGCTGGTGGGCAAATTGTTACCTTTGCTAGCTGTTTCCCCTGTCATTATGATAAGCTAAGCTAATGTACAGCTGTATGTAGCTTCATAGTTAGCACGCAGACATGAGAGTGGTATTAATCGTCTCTCAGCCAGGAAGCAAAGTATTTCTGTATAATATTAAATATTCATTAGGCTACTAAGCGCCTTAGTTATTGTTTAATGTGTAACACACAAAGTCTTTTCAGATGCTTGAATCTTTTTCTATTAGGGCTGCAACTAACAGTTTGTTTTATTATCAAATAATCTTACTGTGGTTTTTTGTGGTCTTTTAATCAATCCTTTTTTAAAATAAAATATTAGAAAAATTCAGTTTGACATCTTAAAATTGCTTGTTTTGTCTGACCAACATTGGAAATCGATTTTCACATTACTTTCTTATATCAAATATTCAAATCATTTGAGGAGCTGGGACCAGGAGATTTTTGTAACGTTTACTTGAAAAATTACTGGATGATCAGCATTGTTGTTTCTGCTGATCGACCTTATATAGTCATGTAGAAGTTAGCAATGAGAAGCTGTTAATTGTATTAGCGTTTTAACTGGTATGTCATTCTTGGTATGTTTTTTTACAAATCGACACTTCCCTTCCCCACTTCCATTGCGTAGTTGCAAGAGGTATAGATTATCCAGGCCTTTTTCCGTGGAGAGGAAGCCAGGAATAACTCCCTTTCAGGCTTAACGTCCTCTTTCAGACTGATATAGAAGTGTCTGTCACTGGGGTCTGGAGGGTTTGACGGAGCGCTCTTCAGGGAGATTCTTGAAAACCTCCTTCACGTTGGGACATGGCTGTAAGGCCCGAGCTGCAGGAATGCTTGAGATCTCCTTCCTTTCCACCCTCCTCTTTTCCCTGCCTTTCCTTAGCCAAGACCCGTCTGTTGGTAAAGTTAAGACACTTGAACATCTGAGGGGTGTGTGTGACGGGTGTCTGACAGATTGACTGACAGCCTCAAGCTGAGATGATGGAGCCCACGTCCTCTCAGCAATCTCATTATCATCTGCACCTGCATTCCCGGTTAAAACGAAGCAGAATGCAGCTTGTTTACATTTGGCTGGAGTTAGTCGTCATTTTGATTTGGAAACCAAACAAATAAATCCAGTTTGACTTTTCAAGCCATGATAAAAGTGAACAAAGTTGCTCACCTACCTGCGCACCTCTGCTGCTCAGACGTAGACATTTTCCTGACAAACATCTGTCAAGCTTTTGAAAACGTCCTTGGTCTGAGTTTCAAAGGAACAATGTACAGTCTTATATTTACTACTGTTTTGAAGAACAGCCAGATAGTCTTTGGACATGTCTTCATACTTTATATGCGCCTGTCTCTTTGTTTCAGGTCAAACATGGACACTCTAAGCTGGTGTGGTGTGCGTTGGTTGGAAAATTCTTCTACTACTATCGAAATCAGGAAGACAAGGTTAAAAAAAATAGTTTCTCTCTTTTCCCAACATTTTAATTTGGTCTTTTGTTGGTGTTTATTAACACCTGCCTCAAAAAGGGTTTGCAAATACATGCTCCTTAACGGTCGTCTTAATCTGTACAGAATGATGTGTAATTATGTCAATTTAGTATGTTTCTTTAGTTAAAATTACAACTATTATTTTCTTTTTGTGTGTCTCAGCTGCCTCTGGGTCAGCTGCAGATGCGGGAGGCCTCAGTTCAGGAAGTGGATCGCTCCTGTGATTCAGATGAGGACTACGAGGCAGGCAGTCGAGGATTCCTCTCCTCTCACTGCACCTTAGTGGTCCAACCAAGAGACCAGAGTCCTACGTACCTGCTCATCGGCACCAAGCAGGAAAAGGTAACAGGCAATGTCTTCATGAAACTGTACTTTATGACAATTTCTACTACGTATTGTTCATTTGTTTCTGTTTGGACAGTTAGAGTATGCTTTTTCTATGCAGGATACTTGGTTGTATCACCTGACTGTGGCGGCGGGCAGCAGTGCAACCTTCAAAGTGGGCACAGAGTACGAGCAGCTCATTGTTAAGCTCCTCGAAGCAGAGGGAGACCCAGGTGAGAAATCAAAGAAGCATCACTGGCAACATGATACAGCTAGCTATATAGGCTCAATGTATTCTGAGTATCAGCACAAATGTGTGTGTAGCATTGAGAAAGTGTTGGAAAGTTGGTCTATATATTTTTGATCAGATTTTTTTTCAATTTGAATGAGATTCAAATTTTTTCTAATTTTATATATATATATATATATATATATATACATTTCATTTTAAATAAGAAAACAAAAGAGTCAAAACACGTTTCCCAAGGTACTGGTATGTGCACACATATAAATACCCAGCCCTAGTTCTTTAATCATTTTTTTTGTGTTGCCATAAAGGCAAATCAAGTTTTAAGTAAGTTTGAACATATTGAAATCAACCTGTAAATATCCTGTAACCTGTAATCCACTGTGTGTGTGTGTGTGTTTGTTTTTTTTAAATCGTCTGGCACTGAAACCAACAGATTAACACACAAAAAGATCCTAAAACATGACAAACATTTCGAAAAGTATTTTGTAATTGTTGCTACAAAGTACAAGAAACTGGGAATCTCATTTATAACACTGCAGACTGTGTGTACGACTGGAGCGCTGTGTGTGGATTCTTGTAAACTGTTGAGTCATTACAGCTTTGAAACTCAATCTTTATGTTTGTCTGTGCGTGTGTGTGTGTGCGCTTCGTCTTTTCCCAGAATCTGTCCTGTGGAAGAGCGAGGCCTTGAGCTTCTGTAAGGAGGGCCTGCAGTCGCCTCTCACCACTCTGCCCTCTGAAGCTCTGCAGACAGAAGCTCTCAAGCTTTTCAAGGTCAGACTCTCCACCTTTCACCCCTCTTCATGTCTCTTTCTTGTTCTATTCCACTCACTTTTCTCCTCTGCCATTCACCCCTTTCTCCAAATCCCTCTTTTTCCTTTTCTGTGCCGCTCTCACCGCGAGGGTTTGTTCAAAGATTCATCCACCCTACTCCAGTTTGTCCCCCATTATCCCCTCCTACTTCCGTGGCCCTCCTCTTCTCTCCCCTCCTGCCTCTAAACCAGATCAAAGGCTCGAGGATGAGGGCCCCCGCTCATTAAAAGTGTGGAAAAGAGATAATGGCCTTGATTATCGGCTCTGATTGAGGCTAACCGTTCCTCTGGTTTACAGCCAGTGTGAAAGGAGCCCCTTTAAAGAGGAGACATAAGAGGTCGGGGCCTTCAGAGAGTGGCAGCAATGGATATGGCAGCCACAGGTTGGGGGAGAAGAAATAAGATCAGACCTTGTAGGAAGATGGCAGATCCTTTTCCTCTCTTTTCAACTCTGTAGCCCTCTGCGTGCCCACCCAGAAGCCCCCTCCCGTGCCCGGCTCATGCTCCACAGCCCCCCCCCTACTGCAGCCGCTACACTACAGGATTGTGGTTGAATGGACCGGCTCTCCCTTTGACCAGCCGGCCTTAAAAAACAGTCCCAAACACACACAAAGAAACAATGAATGGAAGTGACACGCTTTTCAAGTCTACGCTCTATTTCATGCCTTTGAAGTGTTAATGAATCGGACTAGACAAGATGAAAACTGTTTGTTCTTTGTCTTCAACTGTCCCAGTAGATGAGAACAAAGGTCACTTAAAACAATAATGACAAACATATTTGGACTCTTACTGACCTGATGCTGTGTGTTTTATTTTGAGTTCTTCTGACTTGAATATTATCACCTAAGATAGATTTAAAATATGCTGCTTCCAGTAAACGTGCAGTCTGTGGTGTGTGTTTGCCTCCACCTGCTGGTAGTGCAGTGGAATTAGGTATCAAGATGTCAAACGTTAAGAAGTCTTTCCTTCTCTGCAGTCCTGTCAGCTCTTCATCAACGTGCTGGTCGAGTCCCCGTCCGTCGATTACCACACCTCGCTGGCCCAGAACGCTCTGCAAGTGTGCCTGACCCACCCGGAGCTGCAGAACGAAATGTACTGTCAGCTTATCAAGCAGACCAACCGCCGCACGCCACACAACTACTCCCTCACACAGGTCAGCCTGGTGCATACTGAGGACAAAAGTGAAGCGTGTGAAGTGCAAAGTGGTAAAACAGAAAGCAGAAGGAGCGGACGTGTTTTCCCTTAATGAAACGTTTTGTGTGATCCTGTAACTCAACGTTTTCCTCCTTGTGCCACCTCTTCTTGTAGTGCTGGCAGCTGTTGTCTCTGTGTGTGGCTCTGTTCCTCCCTCAGCAACATTTCCTTTGGTACTTGAGACAGTACCTGCAACGCAATGCTGACCCGAGGTGAGGTGCCTCATGCCGCTGGCTGCCCCACGATTCCTTAAAGTAACTAAAAAGCAGTTCTGAGGCGGTTTTTAGTGCACCGTTTACATCTCGAGCCTGTTGTTCCCCCCCACACACACACACACAGGAGCGAGGTGGGGAAGTACGCAGTGTACTGTCAGAGGTCTGTGGAGCGGACGCTGCAGAATGGAGAGCGGGAGGCCAAGCCTTCACGCATGGAGATCGTCTCCATCCTGCTGAGAAACCCCTACCACCATTCACTGCCATTCAGCATCCCAGTCCACTTCATGAACAACACCTACCAGGTGACGCACGAGTACAACACACTGTCGCTCAACACACAAGCTTTATCTTCCATATCATCTTGTCTTATTAACACCTTAAAGACTCTTATACTCTGTCCTCTCTTTAGAAGCAAATAGTCGCCTTTGCAACTCACTCACTCACTTCAAGCAGCAGATTTTCCTCAAGGGGGAGCCGTTTAATGTATTTTGGTCTAATTCTACACGTTCCAACCTGCGCTGCCTATAGGGAAGGAAAGTAATAGCAGCCTCAGTCTATACCTACAGATGTGAAGACATGTTCAAATCATTGCCAGAGTTGAAAACCCCGTCTTATATCGTGTAATGCCGCTGATAAGCCTTCTAACTCATGGATCTGTTACTCAAACTGGACCTCCTGGATCATATTTTATCATATCACTGGTTCCTGAAAAATCTGCAATTTTAAGCTGCTGCTTTATTTTACTTTTCTTGCTAACAGGTGGCACAGTTCGGACTGCCACCGCAGGATCTGCAACTACCGATGCCTCGGCTCTGCCACAGGATGATACCGGCTGGGTCTGGTTTTCCTGCGCTTTTCTTATCAGTGAGATTGACGAGTGTGTCCTTTTTGTTTTCTCATGTAGGTGGTGGGTTTCGACGGCTCCACCACAGTGGAAGAGTTCCTGAACACGCTGAACCAGAGGATCGGAGTGAGGAAGCCTCAGCTCTCTGGGTTCGCCCTCTTCACTGATGATCCTTCAGGCAAGGACCTGGAGCACTGCCTGCAGCCGTCTGCCAAGGTAAAAATGTGGGTCACTGAGCGTAAGTGCATGGAACAAACCCTCCACACACCACTGAGGATTATGTGGTGCATTTATTCAAATGTGTCTCATGTTATGTAATTGTTAAAGGGTCAGTAGTGGGTAATGAAAGACCACTTTGACAAATTAAGGCTGACAAAACGTTTGTGTGACTTTTTGATTTTTAAATGTAGTCATATTTCAGCACACCATAACCTTCCTCTGTAATTTAATTGAAGTCAGTTATGATAAAAGTGGTGCCACCACTTCATTTTCATTTTGGTTACTGAAACTGTTCCATTATGTTAAACCAGCCCACCAAAGAATGAATGAATACACTACATTTATATCTCTCTCTGGCTGGAACAGATCAATGTCTTTCTCTCCAGCTATAGCTACTAGCCTCCTGCTGACAGAACCAGAAATAAGGTAAAAGACTTCCACATGTCTGACTGGAGACTGACTCGTATCCCTTTTGGCAGATCTGTGATGTAATTTCCAAGTGGGAGCAGACCCTAAAGGAGCTGCATCCTGGTAAAAATGAGGGGACAAAGATTGTTCGTCTAACGTACAAGAGCAGGTAAGATTTCTGTTGAGGCATCTGGGTCTGACTCGCACACACACTGTACGTCAGCACCTTTCATCATGTGGTCACAAACATTTGTCGAAAGACAAAAGGCACAAATCAAAGAGCACACAATCAAAGCTGGTGATAAGTGTTGGTGTTCAATTTCCTGCGTCTTGGAAGTGAAGTCAAGTGTGCGTCCTTTCAGCCTCTATCAGGCAAACACGTTTCATGGCAACTCTTTATTTGTGCACGTGCAGGTTGTGTTTCAGGTCTCAGGTGAAAGGAGAAACAGAGCGAGAGCGCCTCCTGCTGGCCTACCAGGTGAATGATGAAGTTCAGCAGGGCCACTTCCCTGTGAACAAAGAGCTGGCTCTTGAAGTGGCGGCCCTGATGGCACAGGTCTGTACACATTATGTCAACATGCATTATAAATTAAAATCAACTTTTTTTGGAGTGAAAAGACAAAAGTAGCACTTTGATTGATTTAAACCTTGGATTGTCATTTACAATAGTGCAGATTATTCCGTATTTATGTGTTTTAAAACAACCTTTCTCTCTCTAACCTGATCTCTTCTTTTGTTTTTCTTATTCCAGGTTGAACACGGTGATCTGGAGAGACCAGCTGCCTCTTCTCCTACCGGCTCTCCTCAGCCTAAATCTCAGCTGATTCTCACGCAGGCCTTAGAGCGCTTCTATCCCAACCGCTACAAGCAGGACTGCAGCTCAGAGCAGCTCAGGTAAACCAACACATCACTAAACTTTTTATTTTTTATCTAGAACCTGAGAACCTAATATCCTCTTGCAACACAAACCGAGTCCGACAAACACAGTGGTGGCATCGATTCATCTACGTCCAGCAGATCAGACACAAACACTGCAGCAAGTTCTCGTCGTGAATTAGCTACGGATGAAATTTAAACGTTTCCTCTTTCAGGGATCTTACTGAACGTCTGGCCACTAAGTGGTCTATGCTACGTGGGTGCAGTGCATCCGAGTGTGTGAGAATATACCTGACTGTGGCTCGGAAATGGCCCCTGTTTGGAGCCAAACTCTTCGGTGCCAAGGTAAGAAAGAAAAGTCCACTTCTCTGTTTGTTTTGTTTCTGTTGATTTCAGTCTTATTGAAGCCTAACACAGCCATCCATCAAGCTTTCAAACACAGGTTGGACCAGTTTGAGATTCTATAGAAGACCCAGCGAGGAAGCTGTAATGTTCACTGGGATGGCTTGCACCTGTAACATGACCTGTGTCTGATTACCCTGTCCACAGCCTGTCCCACCCTCTCCCGTTGAGCAGAGCCAGGTGTGGCTGGCAGTCAATGAAGATGGATTGTGTGTGCTGGACTATACAATGGTGAGCTTCAAACTGTGCAGAGCAAATGCCTCCATCAACCCTATCTCTGTCCTGCGTTGTTACATAAAACCAGCAGTGGAAGTATTCAGATCATTAACTTAAGCAGAAATACCAAACTGTGAAAATAATTCATTAAATGTAAAAGTCCTGCATTCAAAACCTTCACTTAAGTAAAAGTATGTAAGTATTATCAGCTAAATGTATTCCAAGTAAAAATACTAATTATGCAGAACATTTTTACTTTTATATGTGTGTTGCATTTTTACCAAAAGGGGGATTTTAAAGAATTTATTTAATTTAAGTAGGAGAATTTTCTCAACCCAAAGAAATTAAAATTCAAAATCACCAAATTTTGAGATAAATTGAATTGAAAAATTGTAATCTGTACAGACCATAGCTGTCAGACTAATGTAGTGGCGTAAAATGTTAAATATTTGCCTCCTCGCATAAAATGGAAATACTCAGGTAAAGCACAAGTAAAGCACCTTAAATGTTTACTTAAGTACAGTACTTGAGTAAATGTATTTAGTTACACTCCATCACTGCATAAAACGTGGAAAAAGAGAACGACGTTTTGCAAGATTTAGTTAGAACATCAAAACAGGAAAATAATCTGCTCTTAGATTCTGTTTATACCTTTAGTTTATACCTCAAACTAATGAGATTCACTTTTACATCTACAACATTCAGTTGGCCGGGCCACTGGTCTGGAATGATTTTTACTCTGTGGTGTTTCAAACACCAGAAATCCACGGAAATATAAAATGGCCAGCCTCCGATTTGACATTCTTGACCCTGACAGGCAGCAATTCCGACATGTAAACGATGTTAGCCTGAGCTCTGTAATTTTCAGCAGGCCATGTTTATCCATTTCATTCTTGGTCTGGCAGGCAGCGTTGCTCGTGCGCTTCCAGAAAGTCAGAGAGAAAAACAAAGTGAAAATCAGTAGAAGTCCCTGGAAATTATGTCACGCGTCTTCACACTCCATTTGCCCTCAAAAAAACTGAAACCAAAATGATTTCCCAAATGAATTCCAATGCTCTATTTTGGGATCAGCAATAAAATCTGAACGTGCTCCCAGTTTACAACTGTTTCACTGCACATTTCACATTGGCAATGCTTTCATATTTCAGCACACGCTGGTCACGTACTCCTACCAGTCTGTGATTACCTTTGGTGGTTGCCGTGACGATTTCATGGTGGTCACGAGCCAGCAGAGGGAGAACGGAGTCGGGAAGAAGAGTGCAGAGAAGCTGGTCTTTGCAATGGCTAAACCAAAGGCAAGTGTCATGAGTTCATCTGCACAAATGTTCAGTCTGATTGGTTGTCATGATGTGAGGTTGTCATTTGTCATTTTGTTAGATGATTTCCAACCAGGGATACTTGTACCTGGTAGTTTTGCAGTTACCAGGGGGTTTAATAATAGATTATTATTACATGGAAATACTGTGGAGTAGCTCAACTCATCTGAAAAAATTGAAATTGTGATCTGGTTAGAAAACATATAACATACTGAGTCAGCTGTAAGCTGAACACAACGTGTTGTGATTCAGTGTGTGAAAAATAATTAGGAAGGGAGCAGAGAAGTCTAAACAGTTATGTTAGCTTAAAGTAAAGGACAAATAGTTAGCTAAAATATTACTAAATGGTGAATTTGCTATGAGTAGTAGATAGAGAGTTGAAGTTGTTAACACTGCCTAAAAGTAATAGTAGCATTAAATGGTGAAATGGGTAGATTAAGTGGATAAACAGTTGAAATAGTTAAGATAGTTAGCTAAAAGTAATGAATAAATGGTTGAAATGGCTAACAGTGACAGATAAACAGTTGAATTAGTTAGCTAAAAGTAATAAATAAATGGTTAAGATAGCTAAAAGTCGCAGACAAAGTGTTGAAATATGTAGCTAAACGACAATTAGCTAAAACCTATGAATAAATGGTTGATTTAGATATCTAAATGAATACAGTTGTAATAATTAGCTAAAATGAACGGATAGATGACAAATTTGACCAAACCAACCTAAACATTGAGTTTAATTGTATGAAAAGATATTGTAACAATATCCACTTTGTATCGTTAATAATGTCAAATAACATCTAAATGAGCACATTTGGAACATGATAGGTGGTGTTGATGGAGGACAGTTGAGTTCACCTGATAGGGCTGTGGGAGTACATCTTATTGAAAAGGTCGGGAACCACTGATGTATACGATCAGCAGCTGAAGCATGAAGGAAATGTGGGAAGATGGAGTGAGTGATGAGTGTACTGTATAGTACTGTTACATACGCTCACAACGGAGAGCTAATGGAGAAAGCAGGTTGTTTCTCTGATTTTATGTGCAGAATCTCAATGGAGCTTTAACAGAGAGTCGTATTACTACTTTGTGTGTGTGAAGCTAATGTGAGCCACTTCATTCTTGATTGCAGATCAGTTGGGTGTCTCAGGTTTTCATGTCTTCCGTTAGCCACTCTGGTCCTCCAGCTCCCCAGAATCAAATGAAACCCAATCATATCATCATGTTCGAGCCATTAATCCCCGCTCTGATCCGACCTGTTCTTGCCCTTGTCTCAGATCCTGGAGCTGACTCTGCTCATGGCCAGCTACATGAACCACTGGAACCCCAGCCTCCCGTCTGCCTCACACCAGCCCCCCGGCCACTGGGACGTAGACAGCAGGCACTTTCCCGCTATGAACTACACCACCAAGGGCCCCACACTCCTGTGAATTGTGCAAGCAACAAGAACAACAAAGACTGTTTAACTAGGAGGCTTGATGACAACAGTTACCTTTAGTCTGCATTGGGTAGCATGTCCGGGTTTTACACTTTTACAGTTAGGAAACGGTTAGGAAATTCTTGTTTTTTTTTTTTTAAATGAAACATTTAGATTTAGAAATGTCAGGATCGGTCATGTTAGACTATTCATTTCCACAACAAAAGAGTGTTTCAACTCTGCTTTATTTAGATGTATGGTCATGTTTTAATTCCTTGTTAAAATTGGACATTGGGATTATGTTTGAAACACGGTAGTAGTCTAAAGGACTTTTATACCGCTCCTCACATTTCCACCTGCAGTATGATCCTTTGAGCCGCTGCTCAGATTTATGCCTTTCTTCTGACATTCATGGATTTCCAGTCTTTCAGACCTCAGACTCTTTTATTCCAAAAAAACCAAAGCTGAGAGCTGGTTTGACTGGAACATCTCGTTCTTCACAATGAAACATAGTTTAAATTCATATATGGAGGTACTGTGCAATTAGAAAGGGAGTGTTAAGGCATGGTGATACTTCAGTTTCAGTTCTAAATTTGATATAATCAACATCTAGTATTACTTAAATGTACAGCTCCACCGAACAATTATTTTCTCAAATAATTGATTAATTGCTTGGTCCATAAAATGTCAGAAAATAGAAACAAATGTTTATCTCAGGCCCAAGTTGACATATTGTTTTTCTCCATTCCACAACCCAAAAATGTAATAAAAGGAGCAAATATTCACATTTCAGCTGCTGGAACCACTAAATTCTTTAATTCTTTTGCTGAAAAATGTACTTAAATCCAATTAAGAAGAAATGATGGTAACGTTTAAGGAACGTTTTGTAATCCTTTTCTATTATTTTTAACAGAAACGTTGATATTTAGCTGGCTTATCTAGCATAAAGCAGGGCAAATAAAAGTGAAGTATGTGAACAGTTTGGCCCTGGTCTGCGATTAATGTAATGTTACTGAGGTACTCAATCAATCAATGGGATATGAAAAGCTATATAAGTGATAAACTGTATGAATAATGCATCTGTGACATTTTTGCAGTGCATCGTGATCATATGTTCCTTTTTCTGATGGTCCTCTAATGACCATCACCTTCAAGGCATACAGCACATTTATAGTCATGTTTTAATCAAGAAAAACTAAAGAGCTGCCACAGTATTTTAATGACTTGAACTTATTTGGATCAAACCACTGTCTTGCTCGTGTCCATGTTAGTTATTTATTTTACTTCTTCCATTTTTTTGGCTTTCGCTTTAAAGGTAAAGTTTTCCCCAACTGTCACATTTATATTGGTAAATGTACGGTTTCCTTTGTGTAGCAGAGTAATTTAAGAGCAGAGTATGTTTGGTTACTGAATCTGTGCTTGAATGTGTTACAGATGTTTGAAAGATTATGTTTTTATGTTGCCTGTATGTGTGTGTGATGATAAAATAAACGGTACTGTCTTGCATCATATTTTCTTTTTCTTTTGTACTCTACTTTTCCTCATATCTGAATTGAATCTATTATTACAGTGGTGGAAAGTAACTGAGTACATACGTTTTTGCAGACAAAACATAAAAAACAATGTGAGATAAAAACCAAACATCAGTGTTTAAGGAGCTAGCGTCACCTCAAACTGTCTCAGCATTACAATGCTACTTTATCATTTAAACCCAAAATCATAAAATGTATCAGCGTTTTTCCAATAACGCGCTCAATTTAATTATCTGTGTTCCACTGTTGTGCATTACATGAGACAAAACCATCCACACGTGTAAGTTAACTCAATCATTGTCAACTAAATGATAATAAAATAAATATCTACCACTCTGAAAGGGGCCATCATTATGAGTTCTCTTAATACTTTAAGTATATTTTGCTGATAATACTTTAGTACTTTTACTGAGTTAAAGTAGGGGTAAAGGTTTAGAATAATATATATATATATATATATATATATATATATATTAGTATTCAGATATATATATGTATATATATGTATATGTATTTAGCAGGTATAATTCTCATTTTATTATGTTTCTTCATTAGTTTCGGGTAAGCTTGCTTTCGAGAGATTTTAAAGTGTAGCAACATTTTTATAGTACTTCCAAAACTTGAAAATCTCTAAATCATGTCATCTGTCATTTTCTGGCCTGAAAACACCTTTCAATGGCTTTTCTTACAAAACACGTTTTGCCAGTAAGAATAATCTATTCAGGAAACAGCGTTCATGCAACAGTAAGAAAAATGATTTTAGTCAAAGCTCCTCTTGGAAAACAAGAACACTGTTTCTACACAGTGTTACTAAAAAACCTTCTTCTCTCATTCAACACATCCATAAACTATATACTTACCCTCTGTACTGGTTGTACGCAGCCTGCCCAGTCTGCGTGTTTTACTGGAGTCGACGTTGTAGGGGTTTGAAGCTGTTCTGCTTTTTCTTATCCAAGGGGGTCAAAGTGGTAATGGCATTTTCCTGCCAAATATATGCTGTAAATCACGCATTTTTATAGCTTGTCCGAGGCTCTTGTTGTTCCATAGCTGCTCTTACGCAGAATGAAAACGCTCATTATAGGGCTCACTGCTGAATATCTGTGTGCTTTCGCTGCTCATCAAATAAGAAAATAACTCCTGTAATTTTTCCATGGTGCGATGCAGCTCAGGCCACATGCTTCATAAGAGTTTAAATCCAATTGAGTTTAAAGTAAAGGATTCCAGTGTTGTTGGATAGATGAGCCTTTTGTTACACTTACTGTAAAACTTTAATAGTATTTTACCGGCTGACTGTATCATTGTGCATGTTAAAGAATTATGAAAGAGGCATGATTTTAAAAACAATATTAAACTAGAATATCGAGGGGATGTATGTGCATAGTTAAAAATGTATTTTAAATCATTAAAAAGTTGTTTTCTTCCTTATGGGCATGTGACTGCTTCTTCCAAAAAAAAAAAAGTATTACATTGATGAGACATACAGTATATGATTGTAATACTTCATATTTCAGGGCTGCAACTAACGATTTCATTATCGATTAATCTCATTTTGTCAATAAAAATCAGGTGTGAAAAATACCTATTACAATTTGATATGCTGTAACTGTTTGATCTTGAACAACCGTCAACTAAAGTATTCAGTTTAATATCATAGAAAACACAGAAAAGTATGATAATCAATAACACACTACATATTTACTCTCCACATTCACATTTTTACAAAAAGTTCTAGTTCACTATTATTGTTATATAGTGTTGTGTGCATATATTTTCACAGTATAGGGCCTCCTGTACATTATGTTAGTGTATATATATATACAAAAAGAGCATTGTAATGTTTTATTGTAGGTGAAGTGCCCCTTTAATCATACACCTCATACACGTCTGAAACATGAAAATTCATTATTCAGATGCTTTTAATTGCTCTATATAATCTGCTATCAAATCCACATTGTCTATCCACATCTATTGCATGTTGATATAGTTGTGGCTTTCAGTCATTTAGCCAGGCTACAGTATTTTCTTAAAGGGTATCAGATTTAATCAGAATTACTTCCTGTAGGCTTGAAATGACTGCAGCCAATGAATGGTAGTGACCAGTGTAAATACAAGTAATATCAAAATGTCATGAGGCATAAACGACTACAACAAACTGACCACATAAAGCCTAAACAATTAAAACAGTTGGCTCATGGACAGAATACTAAATAATAATAATAATCTGACAATATTTGCTAGTTTAAGCTTCTCAAAATGTGCTTGTAAACTACCCGTCTCATTTTTCCCACTACATTTTCTGGGCTAAACAATAAACCGATTCATCGAAACATTAAGCGACAATGAAAAGAATCCTTAACTGAGACATTTCGTTTCAAAGTACAGTTCACATAACCAAGACTAAACTGTTGAGTTAGATTTTTAGAGGGGCAACATTGTGAAATTAAACAAAGCCTTCACTTGATGAAACAGAAATCTTAAATAACTGGGACCTGCTGAAACACATGATTAATCCCAGTGTTCCTCTGTTGGGACTGCTAAACTGTACAGGGGCTAAAATGGAAATATAACACTAATGTATGACGTGCATAGCAAGCATCACTGTAGACACTGTCGAAGTTAAATTATAAAACGAAATGATTATAAGAATACAATTACCTTTGTGCTCATTATGTGATCGTTTGCCTTATATTGATCGCTGATAAGGGGTCAGGGTTTATCACTTGTTTCATTTACATTCTTCAAACACTTCATGGCTGTGAGGCAATGGGAGGGTAAATCTGAACCAGCAGGTTGGTGCTGGTAATTGATTCCATGTTAGCCTAGCCTAGCCTAGCCCAGCCCGAGAGCACTCGGGAAGACACCACCGTGTGCTGCCGCTGCTGCAGGAGCACACTCACCGGACCTGCGGGACAAGATACAGCCTCACTACACAGCAGGGGAAGCACAGGTAGGTGGAGGGGGGGTTCACCGGTGCTTTGTGACATGATACACGAACTCACACTCGGTGGTTCAGTATAGACAACTACGGTAACGGGGTTTTTCCCCCCTCATTTGTTTGCTTTGGTAGGAAATCCTGCAACACTAAACATGACAGCCAAACAGCCGCAGGGCATATTCCGGGAAGCTTCTCATCAGATTATTGCCGGCGGATCCGCCGGTAAGTTCCAACTTTTCATTTATTTATTTAACTGTTTGAAACGACTGATTACTGACTGTAAGGATCACGCAATAGTTTTGAGGAGCGTGCGCGCTGCTAAATGCACGTAGCATCGCTAAAATGCAGCGGCGAGAAGCGAAAGCTGCACACAAACGTGTCGGTGCCGCACACGCGTTGCTAACCGACCGCCGACTTAACGTCTCTCCAACGGGAGGCGTGTGGGTGCCCGAGCCAAAGATTACGCACGTGTTGCCAAGACTGTTCTCATCCTTTTTCCTACGCTGAATCCTCCTGTGTGTACACGGAAGTGCTCTCTGGGTCGGGGACTTCTGCGCATGCGTACAGATGACTAAATCTAGAGTTTTCTTGCATAAGCAGAAATGTCACCCAGTGACTGGAGTTTTTTGTTTGTTTGTTTGTTTGTGTTTCAATCATATGTGTATTTATGCAAGAAAGGGATGTTATTGATTGATTCAATAAGTGGAAACATTTTGAAAACATAACTCAAATTTTCTCAGCAGGTGGAAAAATGCAAGGTGACTTAAAAAATGTACTCCATTAGAATCAAAACCAGCTCTGTTGGCCAAGTATGTGTACACATACTCCAGTTTTTTATTGATCTCAGTGTTACAGACTGACTAAAGACTGATAGAAATAGACAACAAAGATACGTAAACAACATAAACATTTATTACATACATATATAGGTGACATTTAAATTCATGTAAGTAATAACTATAACTATATTAGATTTTTGTTTTGTTTTGAGTTTAATCTAAAGTCACGGAAGTCACCGCTCCTGTTGTCGGGTTAATAGTTTTTTTGGGTTTTGCTACTTTGTCGCCTGACATCTTTTTCCTGCTCATAATTCGCCTTAAATGTTGTATTTCTCCTCTGGAGTTTCTTTCCCTAATGAATTATATCTAAGAGTGAGTGACTGACACGTTGAAAGAGAACGTTGTAGGCTGGAGTAGACAGATAAGGCGCAGTGTCAAACCAGGAAGTGAGCAGAAGCCAAACCTCTCGCTCCTTCACTCCACTGAACTCTTTAAACCTTCACAGAAACTCATCCTTCTCCTTTCACAGTGTCTGTAGTGACTAAATATTACACAACCCCGCTGACACGTTGCCAACTCCTGCCAGCCAGAGAAGCCACAGCTGGTGGAGGTGAACGTCCAGATAACTTACTCTTGCTCAGAGATACGGTGAAGAAGGAAACCCAGCTGAAGTCGTCAGCCTGCACTTAGTATAATTCACCAAGTAGGGTCCCTTTCCAAATGAGACGCGTGGAGGTCACGTGAATTGGCCGTGAATGGATGCCTTTCTTGAAATACAACATATTTTGAAGTTTAGGTTGCAGTGCCAGAGATTTAGACGCACACATACAGCATATGCAGTATTTATATCTTTGATGTCGCCCATATTATTCACTGCTACACCCTGCGAACCCCCAACATGAATACACCTCATGCTACTTATAATTATGAGGTAGTTGAGCCAAAAAATGGCTTGTCAGGCAACACACACTCTACAGGTAAATAGCCTGCAGGGTGAAGTAGGAGAGGACTTAATTGTAATTTGGGAAGATGTGCAAATGATCTCACTGTTGAATTATTCCAGCCGTTCCAGCCTGCCTTGTGAGTCCCGGATTAAGAAACATGTTGTCGACTGTATGAAACGACGGTGAATTGTCTTTTGTGTCAAACTTTTACGTCATGCACGCTAGTTCATCTTTTTACATTCCTTAAATCTTTTGAGCATGGTTAAAAAAAATAAGTAGTTACACCAGCAGGTCATTAGATGGAGTGTATGTCTAAAAAGATAGTTTTTCATTTTGCCCCTTACTGCTTTTGTGACAATCGTGTTATCACTATTATATCTTAAGTGATCTTTAACATGAATTTTATATTAAGTCAAATATTTAGTTTAGTTCTTATTTCATACACTGAATTGTTCGATACCTCATACATGGTTCTGCTCGTCACTCGTCCCGTCGACTAGCTGCTGTGAATGCTTTGTTGTGTCAGTTTTGCAGTCAAGTGAAGAAAATATACGACTTGAAAATATAATGTTCCTTTTATCTGACCCATTTGTGAACAGCAAGTAACAACAAAAAGTCATCAAACAAGTGAGGCTGTGGTGGATTGTCATGAATGAGGGTAGGCTGTCTCATTATGATGTCAGGTTTTTATTTTTTTGTCCAACCTAACCGACCGGCTGCAAACAATAAGGACCACAAACTCCTTCCTCGTGTTTTAATCCCTGGTGTTGTCACTGTGCTCACTCACCGAGCTGATCAACACTGAAGGCTTTCTGTCCACACAGTGTCCAGAGTTTTTTTTTTTTCCAGAAATCACTTTTGCGATGCCGATCATACACACTGTTTGATATTTTCTTCATAATAGGAGTATTTTTTGGTAATATAGTTTAATTTGACATATTTAGATTTCACTATAGAAACATTTAAATTGATTTAAAGCATCCTTTTAATTTTTTTTCACCGTCACACACACATGTGACTCAGCAAATATTTCAGATATCTCTTTCCCAACTCTGTTTGTGGCCCAACACCATGTTATCTTCCCTCCAACCACCAACGGACTTTAACTCGTGGACTTTGCTACAAGTGAATCCCAAAACATTTGGCTCTCTGCTCTCTTGTATCTATTTTGAACGTGTGACTGTTTCTGTTTTCTCTCTTTTTGTGTTGAACATTATGAAAGAGGAAATATATGGATTGGTTTTTCCGGAAAGTACAATAACACATTTTTGACTGAAGCATAGAAATCGAGTCTGTGCTCAGGAAAATGAACATGTAAGGGGTTAAAGGGGTGTTTGAGATGTCCTGTCATTGTCGCAGCAGTTCCTCTTGTTACTGATAGAGGTTGGGAGATATTGCTTCGAGTTCGCTCCTAAACAAAACTTATAATCCACATTAAAGCCAGTAGAGTTTGACACTCAGCCCTCTCACACGCCGGTAAAGTTACAGACCAAATCTTTTTCACTGCTCCGAACAAATCATACAGTGTCAAAGGTTTCTCTAAACTGCTTCAGCGGTATGCTCCCGGTCCTTTTGGGTTCCAAAAGTCCAACTTTACCTCATTTTCTCCAATACTGTGCTCAGATACAAAGGTTTACTTAAGAAAGAAGAACCGGTGTCTCCCAACTGTAGTTCTTGAAGAGAAACGCCAGCCTTTTTTTTGCATTAACATTTTGTAGTTTGTGAGCTCTGCAAAGATGGCTGCATTATCATCAATTGTATACAGTGAGGACCCCAGATGCTAATGACTGCTGGGGTCTGTGTGTGTTGATTGTATGAACTTCAGTTGACTTGCAAGTTAGATAAGGACTCTTAAATTGGCAACGAACAGCTCTTTTCGCGCGGCCGTGCGTCAGGGTGGGACTCGCAGGTGATGTTTTTGGGGAGAAACGAGGTGTGCGGATGTGCTCTGTCCCTCCCTGTTTACACCTCACAAGCCCCCTGGGTCTGACAACCTGCTGTCCTGGGCCTCCATCTAGAGGCCGAGGGGCTCTCGTCTGTCCTCACCGAGAGCGACGGGACGGGGGTCTGGACCCTGAGCAGAATGACCGCAGTGTGTTTCTCCTCAGCTTCACCCCACAGGGTGATATTGTTTATCCCGATTTGCTGTTAACGAGGATGGAGCCTGGCCGGGGCTAATTTATGTGCGAGCTGAGTGTACAGCCTATATATATATATGGGCGAGGGCTCTGTGTTGACTGCCTTCTGACATTTTCCAGAGCTGAAACTGCTGACAATTTTTTTTTTTCATTAGGACAAAAAGAACAAGATGTGCCGCAAGAATTTGCATTCTAATTTCCAATTTTTGCTCTTTTTTTTATTAGATTGGAAATGTTTGATGGTTTTAGCTCTTTGGGCCTTATACATGTATTAAAATAAGACAATATGAGAAGTTTAGAGACAAAATGTGTATCTCCTGACACCTGCGATGTTTCATTTTAAGAGATCACAAGAAAAAAGGTTGTGAAAAATTGTCACAATAGATTTATAGTCTATACATTTTCTATTTGTTTTCTTTGGCATTTTATTAACAGTCAATTCATTGGCCGATTAGATGGTAATGAACATATTGTTAGTGGCAGCCCCGTTATCTTTGTTGGCATTATATTCCAATAAATCTAAATTCCACAGCTTCACGTTGCAGTGCAGACGTGTGCATCAGTAATGAGGCCATACCTGAACGTCCATTCTCGTTTTGTCCTCAAGGGGGCGGTAGTTGCACGCTGCATCTCACCTCGCCGTAAAGGGACGCTGCAGCGTTTCAGTGGTTCAGTCTTTGGGATCCAGGGAGACAGGAGTGATGCATGGCTGCTCTGCAGAGTAGGCAGCTTATACGTATATGAAACTCAGGTTCATTTGACTGAAGAAAAAAAAAAAAAGTAAATTAAAAGATGGAAGCAGGGACATGTAATAATAATAATGTCAATATGATTGAATGCATAGCCTAGTGAACCAAATAGAAAATGGAAATCTATCTAGTTACATGCTCGTTGCTGCAATGTTTTCTCTAACTCCTTTGTTATTTCCTCGGTAGATGCATTTTTTTTTAAACTCCATGAGTAAATCGATCCGTCTCCTGCAAATGGACTGTGACGACATGAGACAGACGCCCCTCGTGTGATTAGTGGGGGGGGGGGGGGGGGGGGGGGGGGGGGGGGGGGGGGGGGGGGGGGGGGGGGGGGGGGGGGGGGG
>JAVQJD010072316.1:0-47705 GCA_036023655.1 Nannoperca australis | reverse complement strand
CCTTACCTGACCTACCCTCACCAAAAACCAGAGAACAGGCTTGTGACCAGGACTGGGCAAAATACACCCAATAACTATCATGCTGTGAGCATTTTATCATTGTCATCTTATGATAATGTAAAAGAAAGGTTCATTCTGAGTTGTGAGAAAGTTGTGAGAAATCAATGTTACCGCAAAAGTGAATTATTTCCTTGTGAAATATGCTCCAGTAAAATTATAAAGTCTCCTCATGCTCAGCTCCCTCTCTCTCAGAACCGACTGTAAATTCACTGTGTTGCCTTCCACCTCTGCCCACTGTGCGACGTGCAGGGCAGATGCTCATGCATTTACATCATCACTTGACTTCCATTTAAATCCCCCAGCATTATACACCCTGCGACACTTTCTCCCCCAATAAACACAGACATCCATGGCAGCACTCATGATTTGGTGCCTGCCTGAGATCAAGTGCCTGGTTGTTCAATTATCGAGTGAAACCTACGTCATGCCGGCTGTATTGCTGAGCTATATATTAAACAGTAGCAGAGTTTATCCTGTGGTGAAAGTATAAGTATGTGGCCTCTGTGCTATAAACTCACAGAAACAAACAACACACATACATTCACCAGCCTACACACACACACACACACACAGTCTTATGAATGGTGTGTGGGTAGAAGGTCCTGTTTGCTTGTTTTCTGTAGTGCGTCCCCCACACATTGCTGCTATAAGGAGAGAAAAGCCCAGCTAGCCACCCATGGAACTACAATTGGGAGCCCTGCTCTCTGATTGTGTGACCTGCAGCAGCAGCCAATAATGGTTGTACATTTCTTCACTCCACACTACACATTCTAAATATAAAGGGAAAGAGAATAAAGCTTTTAGCGGGGGAGAGCTCTCCAGTCAAGTGTCTCTGTTTCCGTGGGTGGACTGTGCTTAGTAACACGCTGAAAATGCATTCTGGGGGAGAGGGGTGTGTCACTGATGCCAAGGTTAGAGAAACTGAGCAGCACACAGCGTTCAATGCACAGTACATCGCATCTGAAGTGCTTGTTGTATAAGAGCATGAGGTATACAAACATGTACACGAAACACACACACACACACACACACACAGGCCTACAATACACAAGCCTGGAGGAATTTCTGCTGTCATGGATTAAGCACAGTGGGTCAGTAATTCTTGACTTCCAGGCAGGAAATGTTTGCACCTGGTCTTGCAAAGGGAGCGAAAAAACGTTATGTGCTCTGGAAAAGTCTAAGTTTGTTCAAAACTATTTCTGAAGTCTCTTGGTGTAGTAAGATTGAACAAAACTAAAAAGAAGTGAATAACTGCAGGTCAGCAAAACACAGTGTTGTGGTGGGAGTCTGTGAACATTGTGGTTCAGATCGAAATCAATAACAGTACAGTACCTGACCTTTGGATGCTTTCAATTCAGACCTTTTTTTTATATTGGCGTGATTCTGCTTCCACTTTTGTTTCTCTCTCTGTGTGTGTGTGTGTGCATCTACCTCTACCTCTGTGAGAACCTTGTGGATTTCTAGAATCAGAAAGTCAGGGAATTTTGGCCAGAGAAGGGGTAAGACGAGATTTAAGGGTTAAAATTAGAACTAAGTTTAGGTACTAAGGTACTGGTTGGGTTAGGCATTAAGCATTGAGAAATGAGGCAGTGGTTCCAAACCTTTAAAACCCTTTAAGAAGAAGTTAAATCTTCTTGCAACCCTTCATCACAGGTTCCATTTGACTGAGTTGCAGATCAACCAACTAGAGATTTTCTCTTCTCAGGTCGTATATTGGAAAGGTTTTTAGAGTCCTAAAGAGTACTTAGTATTCCACAATAAAAGGAAAAGACTGGGAAAAAAAGTCTGAAAAAATACACATAGAATAAGTTTTATTCTTATTTTTGATCAGTTCATATTGTTGCTTGCATTCCCTCACTCAAGAATGCATTTCGGCAACGGGGGTCCTCAGAGGTATAGCACAAGTCTGTGTGTGTGTGTGTGTGTGTGTGTCCCAGTGCTGTCCCAGATGGCCATATAGTAATTGTCATGACAGCATTTGTAATGATGACAACTCGTGCTTGTGTGTGTGCATGTAGGCCGGTGCATGTGTGAGTTATATCACCATAATCCCTCCAGCTGACAATATCACACATATTGCTCATATTACTTGTTTGTGTGACCCAGTCTTCAGTAAATTGCTAATACTGTACATCGCCACATCGGACCGATGTGTGATCATGCACATATCCCCAATCACTCTTCTTTTTGTACATACAGTACAGGCACGTGCACGCGCAAACACACATACACGCCACTGGGAGTCATTGCCACAGCCTGATGCAACATAATTGATCCTGACACCAGTTTAATCTGGACAGGGAGTGTGAGTAACAGTTTGAGTCTGTTTTCATTAAGGGGCCTGACTGAGAAGGAACTGAATACAGCAAACGAGACGAGAGAGACATTCAGATGAATAGGAGGTGGAACAGTCTTCATCCAGAGATCAATACACGACCAAGTGAGATGACACCAAATATCATTTAATTGTGTTGATGGACAAACATCAGTACAGATAGGAAGTGTGAGTCTGTGTGTGTATGTGTGAGACCTATGAATGTGGCTTTCTTGGTAATAAAATGGCTACCACAGTTAATAAACAGTCCGCTGGCGTCATCTGCTGGATACTTTTTAAACATTTTTAATTTCTGGCCATTTCAAAAGTTGTCACTAGAGAGCAGCGTCTCACTACAAAGTAAGATCCAAAGCTGCTTGTAGCACTGTTTCGGTGATAAGGCAGGTTGACACATTTTCTTTTAAAACTACCAGCAGTGGTGGAAAAAGTAGAGGCCTTACTTAAGTCAGTATACCTTTAAAACAATTTAAAAATACTCCATTACAAGTAAAAGTCCTGTATTCAAAATCCTACTAAATGTAAAAGTAAGTAAGAATTATCAGCAAAATTTACTTAAAGTATTAAAAGTAAAAGTACTTGTACTAATGACCCGTGGCTGATACATGGTTATATATAACATGATTAGACAGTTAATTGTGATGGATGAATGCGTAGGCAGCATTTTACTTTAATTACAACTTCTTTATATACATTTAGTTGGTTAGTTAGTCCAGTGGATTTCCATTAAAGCCTCCTTCAAAGGGTCACAACATAATTATTTCTTTCAATGAAACCACTTTAGAAACGTAGAGGAGAAATGTATTTTTTTTGGAACTGCTTGCAACTCAAAAACATCTGAAATCTGGCATGGGGCAACAAACTCATAGTGTTTTCTTTTATAAAGGGATATAAAGTCAAAAAGGTTGGAAACCACTGGTTGAATCATTAACAATGCTTTGTAGTTTATAGGCTTACCATATGTCCTTCTTTAACGTAAAATAATAATTGTAACTGGTAACTATAGCTGCAACATTAATGTAGTTCAGTCAAAAGTACAATATTTAAACAATATTATAAAGCAGCAAGATTTACTGTATATATACTGTAAAAATAGTAAGGTACAAATACCTCAAAATTGAATAAACCTAATATTTATTCATCTTTTTCCTTTCTTTTGCCCACATGATTTCTATGGAAAGTATAAAGGTTAATAAAGAAGCCAATGGAAAGAAAAGGTTGCTCTAGGAAACTTATTTACAGTGGAAATGTTTGTTTGGCTTACAGTAAGTAGATGATTAGAAAGAGATTAGATATTTTGGATGTTTTTCTGTTATATACATTGAATCTCAGCCCCACCAACAAGCCTTAAATTAACTGAGCAGGAATCTTTATATATATATATATATATATACAATAAGAAGACTAAGCTTGATGGAAATATCAATTCATTAATTAAAATTATTAGTATATTAGTCAAATAATACATATACAATGATGTAAACTGATTGTGGACGTCAAAATTAATACAAAACAGGACAAATGTTATTTTTGGGGGGTTTCCGTTGAAGTGAACTCTCAGGCTTAAAGCCTGTAAACTCCACGGTGCATTTCTCTGCTCTGTCTGGAAAAATGTGGCTAACGGGAAGGAAGAAGACAAGCGTAACAGTTACGCTTGCGCACATGTTAAGCAATGGATATTGGTAAATGGGAGGATGTGGATTATTTTAGCTATGGCCAACACAAGAGCGTGGTGGGCATAATTAGCATCAGGCATGAGGTAGTGGTGGCAGCTGGTCTTTCATACACTATTAGTGGTAGTTATTTGTTATTTCTCCCTATTTAGTCATGTTAAGAGTTTCCTGAATTTTGCTTACTGATTCCATAGACGCTATTTATAACAATCCAATGTTTAAAATAGAGTAGCTTGGTGTGGATTGAGTGGAAATTCACCTGACCTTTACCCATGACAAAACACTGTCTGATTCTCTTGTGACCTACAGTTCATCTGACAAACAGTTGTGGACATGTTTGAACGCAGATCAGCGTGGGTGTAATAGTTCAACTGGAATCTTGCAAAATAAGGTACCAGCATTTTGTCAGAGAAAACAGCACTAAAGCAACAGGCAGAATGTAACAAGAATGTATTATTGGTTGATAAGTCTATGCAAATAGTTCTATAGTTACCATCAGTTTAAAATTCCACAAAAACAAGTAGGACTTTCCAAACTTCCTGACTACAAATGTCCTTTATGGCTTTCTGCTGCAAATGCACTCTCATTGTTAAAAAAAAATCCTGTGACAAATGTCCAAAGTTGAGTTAGTGGATGTAAAATTTATGTCAGTGGTTGTTGAGGTCAAAAGCATTTCATACTGTGAAAACCCATTCTCTGTGGATAATCCTCCAAAATACTCAGCAATGCACAGTTTTAATACCTTCTGGTTTAGCAAGAGTGAGTGCAGCAAGGTCAGTGTTTGAAAGGATGCATTTGGAATGTGTTCTGCAACACTCATAATTTTAAAGGATTACTGTGCCTGTTTGGAGAGCCAGTGTTGAGACAATACACCGATCAGCCATAACATTATGACCACCTGCCTCTAGGTCCCCCTTTTGCCACCAAAACAGCCCTGACCCGTCGAGGCTTGGGACTCCACTAGACTATTGTGACTATGCCATCACAATTTGGCCCTTGTCAAAGTTGCTCACATCCTTACGCTCACCCAGCACATCAACATCAAGGACAAAATGTTCACTTGCTGCCTAATATATCCCACCGACTGGCAGGGTGTAAATGTTCTTCACTTCACCTGCCGAGTGGTCATGATGTTATGGCAAATCTGTGTATATATTGACTATATCTTTAGGGATAGAAGAAGGGAAATGTGTGTCACAGTATGTATGAAGAAAGTACACATATACAGGGTAAACAGACTCATGTTCTCCAGCATGTTTTTATTTTAGTGGAAAAAACCCCAGCAGGAATCAGCCAAACCTTCTAGGTATAAAGTGCAGTAACAGACACTGTCGTAACACATTTTGAAATAATAAATAAAAATAACAATTCTATTTACATAAAAAGTTCCTCCAGTTTGTGTAATCTGTCTCACGATACAAAATAATTAGACGTACAATTAGACACTAACTGAAAATCATCCAGCATTACCGGTTAACACAGTGTTGTCTCGTAAAAGAGAAATGTCATGTCACAGTGGTTGTAACTGTGAAGGAATAGCTTTCCCTGTGGAAATAAGACAGCCCTTGCCACAGATCAGGCACATAAGTCAAACTAAATCACACACCCCAACCCTGACAAGTAGGCAGGATTCCCCTGGAGTATAAGATGTCAGAGAAATCACCTCATAACGGCTCCAACTTGTTGGCTCAGAATCACAATTGTTCATAATGTGGTTATAACAGTGGAGTTTATATTGCTGTTTGACATATCAGGATCCCCATTTGTCAGTCTTTCCTGAAAAAAACGAGTCCGGATCCTCCAGCAGCACAAGCAGAGCTTTTCTGTGAATGTACAAAATATACACTTCTGAAATAATTTCAACAGTACAACCACGTGGGCATATGAGTCCTAATGCTCAGCGTCTACAAGAGGCGGGAGGATTGAAGTCTCCGTCCTCTTAATGCGTCGTGGGTCTTCATCCCTGACAGAGAACGTCCGTCTCGAACTGCAGCAGCTGTCCCATGAAGGCCAGGTTGGGGGAGATGACCTGGCGCCGCTGCTTTACGAAGTCGAAGGCCTCGTCCAGCCTGACGCGCTGCGTGTGCATGAGGTAGGCCAGGCAGATGGTGGCGGAGCGGGAGATACCTGCCTGGCAGTGCACCAACACCCGACCACCGCTCTGCTTCACCGAGTCTGTGGGCGCAGCGGAAAGAGAAAGAGACGTCAGCATTTTGCTCTCCGTTGCAAGCAGAAACACATAGAAAGCTTTCAACCGTTCGACTGACTGATGGGGGCAGTGCTGGTGTTGTAACTCGTGATTCTGCTGAACTTAACTTTGCAATGCGAAGGGATCAAAACAAGCGGAAGAGGGGAAAAAATAGTAAATGTCAAACAATGTCCGTTCTGCAGCCTGTGCAGCATAATCCAGTTGTTTTGTAATTAGACGATTACACTGCTGGTCCACAAATCTAGACTATGCTAAATGGATTATGGCCTGGAAGCAGCTTAAGAGAAATTCTTTGGATATTTTATGTTTAATCAAGATTGTCAAAGGATTACGCTCAACTGAGACCAGACTAATTCTCTGTGTGTTTACTAACTTCGATGGACTTTGGACTGCCATTACAGCGAACAAATAATGACCGATCACACTGTACACAGGTTGGGGGTGGGGGGTGGGGGGGGTCGTGGCTGTTTGGAGGAGAAGCTCACCGATGAAGGCGATGGCTGTGGAGAAGCAGGCTCTGATGTCAGCAGCCAGGTTGTCCTCCACCTTGAGCCGCAGGTACTGAAACTCCCCCTCATAGAAGTTGGGGCACGAGGAGGACACGTTGAGCACGGCCGTGATGCCCGCCGCCGCCAGGGTCTCTCTGCGGGAGGAGTGGATGGCACTGCCCAAAAACAGGAAGGGCAGCAGCTCCACCGGACCATCCTGCAATTTACACAATCAAGACAGAGACCTTGTTTAAAACCAAGAATAATCACACACAGCTTGGTCTTTATTTATTTATTTTTTTAACGCTGCGTATTCTCAATTCGCATTTTGAGTTGTATTGCATTCTGTTTTGTCTATTAGCTGTTATTTATAAGATAAGATGAGAATTGTATCTTACCCGATCATATGCTGGTGTCCTCCGACCCGTCACCGTGGGCTCCGGCTCCGCTGGGGAGATGGCATTGCGGGCAGAGCTGTAACAGAGCTCTGGATAGGCCTCTGAAAATCCCTCAAATCCACCTAAATGGAGGTCACATCGCATTAACTAAGCCACCGAGCTTTCACCAAAGTCCTCCTTCTAAAATTGTGTTATGTGTTTAACAATAATAATGATGAGGTAAACATGACAAAGAAGCCCGTATGTACATTTTTTTTATTCCAATTTCAACAGGTTGTTTATCTTTAAAGAGTGATTATGGAGATTACACTTAGAAACAAGTAACACTCTTATACTTTAAATGTATTATCAGTGCGTATATATTAGTAGCTCGTTAATTTACTTGCAAAATAAATTCAAAAGCCTAAAATAATACACTTTGGTGTGTAAAAATAGTTTTATTTAAGTCTTATTACCTTGTAGGAAGCAGATCTGCGTCTGAACTTCGTTTTGCAGGGCGGTGAGCAGCATCTGGGCCACGCTCTCTGTCTTCAGCTCAGCCACGGAGCTGCTGCTCTGGTCCACCACCACCAACGGGGAGAACTCCCCGCGCCGCAGCCGGCTCAGCAGCGCCTTGTCCGGAATGAGCCACTCCAGAGCCACCACCGAGCTCTTGGATCTACGACGCAGCATTGAGTTCCAGTTGACGTTTCGGGACTCGCATACGTGCGCAAAAGAAAAATCGAGGAAAGGTCTGCAGTCAAGCAACACACACCCAGCAGAGGTGTACTGGTCCCGGGGGGTCCTGAGTATGTGAACCAGCTCGTGGCCACTTATTTCCAACGGCTCGTTGCTTGAAGTCATGGCTGAAAATGTATATTTAAAACTATTTAAAAGTAATAAATAATTAGCAATTTGGTCCTCACAACAAAGAATTTTATAAAAAGTATTCCAGTTTTAGTGTCTTTCTGTGAGAATTGAGCGCAATCGTTGACAAATTACTTTGGAATATATGTATAAATCCACTGTACAGGTATCTAGAGAGATGACTACTCCGTCAGGTCTGATAAAATCTGTTTTAGATTCAGAGTTTCACTTGTTCATTGATAACAGCTAGGAGAGGGGCGGGGTAACCGTGACCCCTCCTTGTTTTCCAGTGTAGGAACAACGTCATTTGCGGAACGACCATATATGGCCCACCCGACACTCCTCATATGGACACTGACGTCGAGTTGATTTTCCTACCGCGCACGTGGTCTTTTGGGGTTATCCCGTGTTTTTGTGTTGAATGACGTTATGCTGATAGTTAAATCACCCCCCCCCCCGCGCCTTGAAACGGCAGCCTTCAGAGGAAAGAGTGAAGGCAGGGTTTTTGTTATTTGTGTTATATTAAACCTGAGCTTCTGCCACTGTGCATTTGCCCCATGCAGAGTCACATATTAAAAGTATCCCTGCTTTCTCTTTGTTTTCTGCATGCTACGTTTCACCTTGGGCAAAAGTAAAATGTTGCACTGATAAAATGACACAACAGACAGGATTGCTTAATTTCTGCTCTGCTGGGAGATCGAGAACATCTGTATCTTTCTCCTTGATGACATTATAGCCTATTGCACTGCAAAACACGTCTGCCTCACTGAAAACAGCTGCAGGGTGCACTGGTTATATCAAATGCACAGATACAGCTATTTGTTTTTGCTTATTTTATGAAGATTCAGGCCTGTGCCAGTTATAGATTACATGTTGTTTTACACACACACACACACACACACACACACACACTTAATTAAGCACGTGGGCGAAGTGGAAAATAAAAAATATACAATATATTTTAATAAAGTAAAAATAGTCCCATAACTGTATCATAAACTTGCACTTACGGCTGGTGATATTCTACATTTTTGGTATGGTCAACAAATCCTTTAAAAAGACCAAAACCCACAATGTGTTATTTTACTGCACTGAGGCAACACTTCACTTAAGTGATCAATCTTGAAAGTCACAATAAATTCTTAGATTTTTTTTAAAGGCTAAGCAGTTTCAACAAACAGCTGGGCACTGTCGTTTTTAGTGAACCTTACTCAGACAGGAGTAAATAGAACATTTGTCAGCTGAGTATGTGGGATGGCCTCATAATAAACAAAATTTCCTCAATGTATTTTTAATAGTTTCTGAACAAATGAGGTCTTTGGCACAGAAGAATAAGACATATCAGACTTTGGGTACTCCAATCAGTTTATTGTTAGTTTTTTGTTCTTTTTTTTATGGAATTGAAAAATATATATAACATTACCAGGTCTACAGTATCATTTAAACAGATTACTGATACATTTTTGTGCTCAACAAGAAAACACAGAAATTAGAGGGAAGCCGTGGGCCTATAGATCAGCAAACAGGAGGATATTCCAGCGAAGTTTGCAGTAGAAAGTTTTCTAATAAGGAAAACATGGTCATCACTCATTATTAAACTCAAAAGACCATTACTTTCTTCCATTAATATTGTTAAATAATAAACATTACACATTAGAAAGCACTTTGTAAGGCAATAATGAATCGGAAACTGTTGTCAGGGTGTATTCAAGGACCAATGAAAACCTGCCTCCAACCTTCTATTTAAAAGTTAGAAAGTTTTCAAGCTATTTTACATGACTGATATTTGGTATTTGTGTTTTTGCCATCTTGTCACTTTTGTTGGGTGGTGGTGGTGTGGTTTAGTTGGGGAAAGGTGATAACAGCTGTGGGTGACAGCACTGTCCACCATCAGTCGAATGTGATCAAACCATACCCACACATTCCTGATGAAGCAGATTAGTGTTCAGTTTTAAACTCTAAGATTGTTTTTTAATGAACTTTAAATGTGGCTGTTGCTTATTTAGTTGTGAATATTTAATTACAGAGAAATGCCTTGGACTTCAAGGTTTTAAGCCTTAAATACATCTCAAGAGCAGGCTTTAGTGTATTTTTACGTGAGTCATTTTCAATACAAGTTTCAATGTCTCAAGTCTACATGAGTAATATTTAAGTCAGACAGCAGAAGTTCTGATTGAGTAGGATATTGCAGACGTCTTTCCACCCCTGGATACAGGACACTCATTACCCTATTTCACACAGGAAAATATAATTTATGTGCAGTGTGGGACAGTTTATATCACAAGGTGTAATCTGACGTCTTTGTCTTCAGTTCCTCATCACCCACATTCAAATCACTCTGCCTCCCCACAAACGTCTCCCACTCAAACCTCTGACTCCACTTTCTTCGTCTTCCCACTTCCCTTCTCCCCCCTCCCTCACCGCTGCCTGCTAAGCAGCACTCCCACTTTGCCATGCTCTCTCCCTGCTGAGGCTGCAATTTCAGTCCACAGCAGTACACACACACACTTTGGTACACAGTTCATCATGGCTGCCAGCAGAGCCGCTGAGCACGCATTTATTGTGGCCCCAACCAGCACTTTAGGCTTGAACACACACACCCATAGTGAAGTGACGAGGTCTGTTGAGTTGGAAGATTGTGAAGTCAGTGTCTCTGTATGGTGGGTGTCTTAAAAAAATGTTTTCTTTTTCAACACTCGCCCCCATCTCTTCAGCCCGACAGGAAACATAACCGCACACACATCCTGTCACCATCCATGCGGGCCTCAGCATGCCACGCACACACACACACACACTGTATCATCGCAACTTTGCTATATTTGTCATAACTCCTAACCATTACTGCCTATGCCTCATTCTAAAAAATAATCCCTGACAGAGGGACAGGGCAGAAATTACCCTGAAAAACCCTGAACAAGAAAAAACGTCAGGGGTGACTTGGTTACCTAATTCCTGGATGCGGTGACTCATACATAACCAATCACTTGGTTTCATTTTCATTTGGTTCAAATGTTTCATTATCTTACCTATAATAGCAAATCAGACCGTCATGGCTGGTGAAGAATCACCCGAGAGTTCATCTGGCCTGACACAATGCTGAGAAAAGGGTATGAATTTGGTGTTGCTGCTGATGATGGTGATATCTATCCCAGGAAATATGACTTTTACATATGCTGACAATAGTGAGCAGAAATATAGCAAGTGACGAGGAGGCGGTGGAGATCAACAGGACCTGTGTGAATAGAGGTGACTATTTTTTTAATCAGAAGCTGATGTCATCAAAACGTACAGAGAGCATGCTGTAGGCAGACGGAAACAAAACATGTCTGGTGATGGTGTTTCAAGAAAATGGTGACCATATGATAAGTATATTACTAGTAATGCAAAAAAGTTGCCCTTACTCAGTCTCTCTGAATGAATATATGGGTAAATAAACATTAAAAGAAAGAAACCCTGATAAAAACATGTGCTGCTAGCTTTCCCCCTCCCCCTCCTCCCACAGGGGATTATGTGGGATTAATTGGATGGCTGGGGCTATTAATCTCTGAAATACACTGTAATCCAGGAGATTTACCTCAACCCTGATTCCTCTCATAAACGCCCACGTGACAAAGCCATCACTCCATTCAGGGGGAACGTGTCCCTGCCGGGGTCATATCATCGATGTGTTTAGACAAACTGGTGCTTAATGTTACGGAAAGTTGAGTGGTTTCTGGGGGATTTTGTGTGTGTGTGTGTTTGTGTTTAAGTGGGTGTGTGTGTTGTAGGCTCTGGTTTTATTACACCACAAACTTTGTGTTTCATGAGTGAGATTTCAGTGTTTGATTCGCCATGATTCACCTTCACAAGTAAAAAACCCCCAATATATTTATCAAAAACTTCTAGACACCCTATATGCTTCACATAGCCACATTTGTATGTAGCTAACATGTTTTCTCACATACATGTAATTTCAAGACATGACTTGGCATTTTGTGTTGGGAAATGTATTTAGTCACCGAGAGAAATGTCAAACCTGAAGTGAGTAAACAGTCCTTGTCATTAAAGTGTGTATTTACTGTACACGGCCTTTTCATAACACCGTGTTTTGTGTGTTTTTTTCCTGCTTCCTCTTTCTTCTTGGCTCCTCCGCGGCTCTCCTCTGATTTATCATAAGTCTGCCAACATCACAAACACAGTAATCCTAAATTTCACGTCAAGACTAAACACAAACACATGACAAAAAAAACAGAAAAACATTCCCATTGTGTGCCCTTTTTGTGTGTTAAAAGTTAACACCTGTTGATTTCTGCTAAACTAACTGACATCACTTCCTGGAAGAAGTGACGATAGCATCAGAGATGAAGGTTTAATGGCGTAATGGGTTCAATTGTAAACAATTAACCTATTTATAAATCTATTGTAGCTTCGTGACATATACTTAAGCCTCATAAATTATGATTAAATCCTCAAACAATATGACTACACGGCCACTTCCTTTATTTAGCATCATTTAGGTTGTCATGCTCTCTGACTGTTCCGTGTCACCTCTTTCACCTCCACCATTCCTGCTAACCTCTTTTTGTCCCCTCCACTTACTGTCTCTCACCCTAGGACAACTGTGAGGCCTACGCTCGCTGCCAGACTCAGAGCAGTAACCATGGCGATGACCGGCACCAGCAGGGCCTCAGTAGGTTGAGAAGGTGGGTAGTTGTCTCCATGAGGCAGGGGGGGCAAAGTGATGACAGGTCGGTGAGTTTGGTCAGGCAAAGGGGCGACTGTGGAGGAGGATGAAAATAACAGAGAGATGAGTTAAAAGAGTTGTAGAGTCATTTTCTGACAAGGAAAATATAGAGGCAGGACTTTACACCTTCCAGCTTGTCATAGACTTACTATGAGCAGGGGTTTTCACGTGATTTTACCTGACAAACAACCAGACACGCAGTAGGCCACCGACTTCCTTTTTAAAATGTTTTCTCTCAGGGACCTTCCTTTTTGAACTATTGTTACCATTGTTGGAACTGTAGACATTAGGTACTGGTAGGGAGAATTAAACCACTTTTTAGGAGTAGTTTTTATTTGGATTATTTTGTAAGGCAGTTTTATTGTATTTTGAATACAGGTAAACCCAATGTAAACATGTAAGCAAGAATACACAAAATAAAAGAAAGCGTACACAGCAACAAAGGAAGAGAGGAAAGAATGACACACCCTGCATCCAACCCACATTTACAAACCACAAACACAGACACAATCATACACAGAAACAAATCATACGCCTTACAAACCTGAAATGTTTTCAGTTTACTTTACTTAAATGAACTGCTGTGTGCCTTGGATACCTTTAAACATCCCAATTGGCCTGAAAACTAACATTTAGGAGCACTTGTACTAGAATACCAAAACTGAGACATTCACATTTAAAAGTGTTTTATTCAGTGCCAATTATACAGAGTTGACAAATGTGTATTGGAGTGTTTGCTCTCTTATGTGGTAACTGTTCCAAAGTGTTAAACTAACTCAGATGTGATGTCTCCTTTTGCCCTTTCAAAGTTGAAATATCTGCCAGTTTTGTGTGATGACGTTTCTAAGAGCTGTACTCTACCAGCGAGTAGGAAAGTGACACGGTAGAAGATGGTTCCATTTTGGTCCTGCAGAGAACAACAATATGTTCCTTGTTCATCCACACGCAGCTGGTTTAAGACCACAGATGACTCGTCTGTCACTACCAAGGCTTTGAAGTCACTCTCACTCAGCTGCGCACACAAATTAGGAAGTGATAGTTGTAAGTAAGTGGGTGTAAAAGACAGTAAATATACATATTCATGGTGATACTGTACAGCTAAACAAGGGAGCAAACGCAAAACAAGGGAATCAGGAAGTGTGCAAAGTGGTTTAAAAGTGGGAAGTCTCTACTCAAGGGGTTTTAAAGTGCTACTTATGCTTCTGTTTGTGTTGTAACTCGAGAAAGAGCAAGTGATGACAGACAGACCGTTTCAGTTCCTGGCACACCAGGGGCCCTGGAGTAGTGGTACTCTAGTCTTCCCAACAGAAGACGATGCCATGGAAGGAAACAGTTCAGCACGGCCTGGCCTCCCTCCTCAGCCTGCACTGGGTACTCTGGAAAAAGGGTGGGAGGGGGGTGAGGAGAGGGAAAAAAAGAGAAGCTTCATTCATTTGCATCAGGATTACTTGAATGATCTTTTTCATTAGCTGTGCACATGGCATCTCGCTCAGAAACACATTTACACACTCGTAACACCACGTGTCCATGTACTCTGGAGAATGGTGCACTCCCAGTACACTGGAACGACTAGCCCTCACACAAACAAACAAATACAAATATACCACCGCAATCCAGCTGGCCAGAGGGAGAGGGACAGATGTATATCTTGTAGCGGCAAGAAAAGCAATCCATTACTCTTTGTTTCAAAAGCCCTGAAAACCATACCACACACACGTGTCCTGTAAACACACACTGAATATATAGTATGTACACACTGTTACGTGTATAAGGATTTACTTGTTGTTCTACAAGGATTTACACAGATACAAAGGGAAGGGTGAGACAGAACAAACTTACCACACTTGTTGGGGCACAATCCTGAGGGAGAGACAAACAAATGACCTGAAAGTAAAGCATCTCGTACACGGCAATGACTTACACAAAGTGCCCTGCAGAAAGCTCACTGTTATTTGTGCCAATTACCATCACGGATGAATGTGTCCAAGTGTTTCTCTAAGATCTTCCTGCCCTTCTCCATGATCTGAATGGCTTCAAATGTTACAGATCCTTTAAAAAAGAGCAGACTTTGTATTAAAATCTGTTGGATATTGAGTTTGTCATCATTACAGTGTCATAAGTAAATGCATCAGTGATGATACAAAGGAACAATTACAATGACCTTAGTGTTTAGCTACAATTTCCCCCCCAAGTTTCCATTACTGTGTATCCATTTTGAATGAATCGTTATGGTAATGGTTTTTTGTGTGTGTCTCACCAGTGTGCTTGGTTTTCAAGAAGCGGTCAAATTCACTCTGGTACTCAGTTCTGGCTCTGTACAGAGTGGTGGGATCTCATCATTGGGAAACAGAAAGTCATTATTTACAGGCCTTATTGTTTTACAATGTAGGCATCTCACTCATACGTTTATCCAGAACAAAATAAGGGTCATAGTTGTAAAAGCAGATCATAAAAAACAATATTAACAATATTAAAAAAAGAAATCTTTAATGAAAATAAGAGACAAGATATGTGGTATAAGCTTCTTTATGTTAACTATCAGTCACATCACATGATATGACAATCCTGCGATGTCATATCGTGCTACACCAGGTATCATCTCACCAATGACTCCCATTCGTTTCTGGCTGGTCTCCCTGTAGGTCACATAGGCATGGTCACTAATCTTTTTCATTTCAATCTGGTCGAGCACACTGGGAGCAGAGAGGACAAGGTCCTCGTGTAGGAGCCTGACACTGCGGTCACACTGCAGGCAGGCCCTGGCTGCTGGGATACAGCAGAGCAGTGACACCAACATCAGCAGCATCTCCCCTCTGCACCCTCAATTTCCTGCACAACGGGATGAGTCACTTTGACTCCTGTGACTTTTCAGCCAGTGCAGATTCTGAAACAGAGTTGCCAAATATTATTGCTGCTACAAACACCTACATTACTAATAATGTCATCATTATCACCACTCCCACAGCTGCTGTTGGGTTCATGTTGGCCTCAATTTTCTAGGGCAGGGTTCCAGTATAGTGGGTTCTGTCAATTTATTTCATTTAACACAAATGTGCACCATGTTTAGGACTGAAACTAACAATTATTTGCATTATTGATGAGTATTATTATTATCAAAATAACCTTTGAAGAAAATAGTGACAAATAGCCATCAAAACCATAATGTCTTCAGATTGCATGTTCTATCGGATGGACAATTAAAAACCCAAAGACATTCAGTTTACTATCACATAAGACAACTGAAAGTGGTCAATGTTTGGGATTTTTGCTAAAAAGTTAAAGAGCTAATCTATCAAAACAGCTGTTTATATTATAATTCTGTTGATCTAATTGATTAACCAACCGTTCTAGCTCTGTACATGTAAGCTTAATATAAACAAGAATAATTAAGCTATTAAACCTAGATTTTGACACATGTACAATTATGTTAATTATATTGTACTGTTCCCAAACAAAAGTGTACTTTTTAATTACCAAAAAGAACCGAACCTGGGACTTGCTACCGATATACAAATGCTTTAGTTTACAACACTTAACTGCTTCTGCTAATGCTACTAGCATTTCGTCACTAGTGCTTGCTATAGCTACTGCTGCTATTGCTATCGTTAGCTAGGTTCATTCAGCCGTTGGTGCCACTACCACTGATATTGCTGATTAAAAACAACAATAATAACGCTAACTACTAGCTAATTTATTTGACCTTTATTCTGCTATTTCTAGCACTGTTGGTACTACTAGCCAAATTATATGCAACGGAACAACAATAGCAATAGCAATTTTATTTGCCCTATCGTGCTTTTTCATCGTGTCATTCAGCCCCTGTGTTGGTAGGGTGTTGCTGTCACCCAGTGGTAGAAACAGCATGCCACAGTCACAACAATATTATTATTTGCACTGGATGATCTCACCCCTGTAGTTTGTTCAGGACAGTTGTGCAATATTGCCTCCGTGCCAGCTGATTTGGCTCGCAGTCTCGATTCTGCTAAACCGCAACAAAATTGTCTGTTCCCCCTTCAAAGTCGTCAAAGACAAATAGTGAAAATCACATACAGTATATTCACAGTATTCTGTAGGTTAATAAAAGCCGAATAAAGTTCGAACACAACGAATTATCTTTGTATTCGATATTTGAATAGTTTGCATGGGCAGCACAGACGATAATTTAAATAATAACAGTTAACAGTTAATTAGTTTATCCATTTTATCTCTGTCCTGTGGGGTTGACAATTTCATTTGCTGACAGGAAACACACTTGAAAGCGCTTCATGTAGATTTGGTAGTCTGTTTTGGAACGAATTCATTGTCACACTACATTTCCCAGAAGCCCACCGCATTGTGTAGTGTATGAGTGACAGAATACATGGACGAATCCGCTTCTTTCATTGTTCATTGTTGGGCGGGACCATGAAACTTTTAACCGTTCTGCGGTTGCGCAGTGTGCTCCTACGCTTCACAGATGCACACACTGACCCTAGAGTCAGATGCGAAGGTAAGATAACTCTATTTTTATGATCACAACGCTGCAAATAACCGTTTGGGTGTATTTCCTAACTTAATATAACTCTAACCCGTGTTATTGACATAGCCCACATAGATTCCAACTGTGAGCAGGGGCGTTTTCAAACCCAGTTCGTGACAACTGGTACAGCCGGTTACAGTATTGCAATTCAACGTCGAGTTGGACGAGTGCTTGTGGGTTATCGATCAGGCACTGGCACATCGGAAATATGTTAGTTACATGTCAAATTGACTCTCTTGTGGAAAAATACATAAAAATATGCATCTGGCGTCGCTGTTCTTGTCAGACAGTATTTTCGGAGCATTGTTTTAGGTATTTAGCTGTGTGATGTGATCACAAACCAACGTGCCTGAGATTATGAGGTTACTGCACTGTACTGACTGGAATGGTTATTTGCTACTGCATAACAACACGTTGCATTACATACATATGGTCCCCCAAACCAGAAAATATGAAATGATTTGTGGTCACAGGGTGGAGGCTAATTTACACGGTTTTAAAATCATCAGAAGAGCCACTGGACTCTCCATAAAAGAATAGTTTTTGGTTTATGCATGACAAAACAGTGTGCAGTAATAATTATAAGAACATTTTATTTATAACGGATTCCATAACAAACTGTGAGTGCTAATACTTGGGACTTGAAAAATCAAAGGCTCCCACAACACAATGTCTCATGGAATTGCTTGTGCCATTATGTCGACTGATTTGTTAACACAATAAACCAAGTTAGAATCGATCCAATAAATGTGGATTGAAAGGCTCTGGGGTCAAGTGTGGGGATGTCTTGTGCTCATGCCGAGCAGGGTGGGAACTCTGACGCCACAACAAACTGAGTTAAGTTATAGCTTTTGGTATGAAAAACATAAATACTTCATAAAAATGACCCTATTAACAAGATTGTACAGTTTTGTCTGTAATTGTGCATACATACATCTTATTCAAACAAAGGCTTGCGTTAGCTGGCATAAAGAGGAACCGTGTCACACAGCAGTCTGTCTGTGAGAATCCACTTTTTTCAGGGAATGCATTTGCAAGCTGTAATATAGGAACGTGGGGCTGCAACATAATGATACCTGTTGGGAGGTTAAATAGGGTTCTGTTGTGGATGATTGGCCTGTGCTCTGTCTGAAAACTGCTGCAGTGCAGTTATTTGAGGGCTGCTACTCTTAACTATTATTTACTCATATCCAAGGTGCTCTTACCTGAGAGATAAATGTATTTGAGCCCTGATGATATGGTGCCCGTACTTTTCTCTGATCATAGGCTGTTTTTATGGTGTCATTGGTTCTGTTACCAACAACGCCTACATGGCTAAAGAGCCTGGCTTCCTGCTATTTACCAAATTAATGCTTCTGTGCTCTCGCCCTCTTCTGCTGGACACTGCTGCTTCTGCTGAACTGGGCTGCAGGACACACTTAACAGCAAGTGGACACATTATTGGAAAGACTCACACATAACGTGGTGCACATATAGCAGCGCAATAGGCAAATGTGATTACAGACATGTTTTGCAATCTTTTATGTGTACATTTAACTTTTTTACTTTCATTTTTTAGAGAAAATAGTAGGAAACCGAGGGCGAGTGATAAATGTCTTTAATCATGATGCCATGCAGTGTGGAGACCTCCAAAGCTATTTATAACTATAGTTCCTGGAGACTGAGAGGCGTGATAATTAGAACTGGATTGTCAAGCAAATTCCCTGTGTGATGGGGGTTCATTAGAGCAACACTGGATTTATATATCCCATACTGATAAAATGGAATTTAATTTCTGTCAATAAATCCTTGTGGAACATTGTCTAAAAGGACAGAAAAATTGAGAAAAAATTCAGAAGGCCTTACAGGCAGTTTAGGAAGCCTTATAGGCTCCGTGAAAAGGAGATAATACCAGAACCAGTACTAGACATCGACTATCAAACTTGCATATCTCTGATACAGAACCACGTGAAAGGAAGGAGCAACACCAGTGAAATTATCAGGGATTGAGGTTAAATAGAAACGGAAGTGTTAGAAAGTGAATGTCTAACCATGGTAACTGAATCATTATATACAGAAGACCATGTGATTTACTGTAGGATTGTGTAAAAAGTTAGAAATGTTGAATCAAGTTTAGGAGTGATCCAGTAAATGGTTGAACTGTTAATGATATATGTGGAAAGGTAATAAGAATTAAAAACTATATGAAATGTTTAATCATATTGGGAAAGTGTGTGCAATGACTGTTTAGGGAAATGAAACTGCTGGTGGAAAGAGTGGAAGAGGCAGAGTCGACACAGATGGCAAAGAAATTGGGAAGTACCCTGATCTTGTTAGATGGTTTGATTAAAAGATCAGCAAAAATCATTGGTTCACGACCAGACATGTTTATCACTTAGCCTCTCGTCTGTGTTACAGAGGTGAAAACGGCACCTGTTGCTCCTCTTGGTTGACCTCGTGCTAGTGACCTAATGAAGGATGTGCATATAGCAAAAGTAGGAAAAAGTATATGAAGACCATTGAGAGCTGGGGTGCACTGCGACACTCTGAATGAAGAAATAGCAGTAAGGATAGAGTTGTTTGACCGTATTATATAATAATTCTGTTTTCTTGATTTTATTGACATTTTCACTTCACTGCTGCACGCTTCTGCATTATTTAAGTAAAGTACATTACATAAACGAAAAGATTTTTAAAAAGGGTTTCTTGAAAGTATCACGTAGCCTCTCCTCAGCGACGTTGAATTACAGGTTGTGTGTGGCTGAGCCAGGTTCATATATGAACGCTTTTGTTGGTTGGTCTAGACTGAATGTGACATTAACACTGGAGTGTGTATCGGCTTATCCTTACTGCACATTTGGGTTAATAAGTGCATGACATGATGATATCTGCGGTTGCTTTTTTTCTGACACTTTTCGACCTTTGGTTTTACACGCTGAGCCTTCAGCTGAATGTTGACCCTGTTGTTTGTCTTGCAGGTTTGGACAAATCAGCCCTCATTCAGAAATGGAGAAAGTGCTAAAGATCTACAGATAGATATCAGGCTTTCCGTCACCTCCAGTACTGCCAGCCTGAAAAAGATCTGTTCCAGACATTTTCACCAACGGACAGAAAGTTAACACTCCCTGCTTCCCTACACACCTCACTGCGTGAGGTACATACTTCAGTATGTATCAGATTGTCCCGGTGGCTCCTGGGGAGCAGCAGGCCTCTGGGGGAGCTGGTGGTTCTCCACTTAAGAAGAAACTGGCTCATGAAGGCCGGCCCCTGGTGATGGCAGGCCTGTTAGGCTGTGTGTTGGTGTTGGCTGCTGTGATTGCCTGGTGCTACTACTCAGTGTCCCTCCGTAAAGCCCAGCTGCTGAAGGCTGAACTGTTGGAACTCAACAAGGATGGTTTTATCATTCATAACCAGGCGGGGGCCATCATCTTCAGTATGACCTTCAAGTGGGTTCATTGTTGATATTACTTTTTCATTATTGATTAATCTTCTTTTAAATATTTTAATTAACAGGTTTGTCTATAAATGTTAGAGAAAAATATTTTTTTCCATCACTATTTTCCAGGGTTTAAGTTGACGTTCATATTGCTCAGTTTGTCTGACCAACAGTACAAAACCCGTTGGAAAGTGACTCGAATTATTAATCGATTGCTTGACTATTAATAATAATTGAGGGAGATGTAATAAGGATTATCTTGCTGATGTCATGGCCATTTCAGTGCAACCAAAATGCAAAGCGACCAGAAAAAACAGGAACATTTGTACATTGTTATGCAATCCAGTGCACTCCTGTAATCAGTACTTGTAAAACTAATAGCCAGTAAATCTTCACCTACAATAACCCTTGTAACATATATCACTGTTTTTGGCCACAGCACACATGTTCCTCTTTGCTATGGAGCTGCTTTTATGCAATGTGTGGATTGTGTGGAAAGCCAGGCGAGACAGACACATGATTACACCCTTAGGGAAGACCGATTTAGTCATGCCCTTTATCAGCAGAGCTCACATCGACAGAATTAGCCGTAGTACAATCCTTCCACTTAGAAACGTACAATGGAGCATTCAATATCTTCTGTATTGTGCTGATTGCATTTATATTCTCTTAAAGTATCATTCAGTCATTTTAGGTGAGCTTAATATCTTTTCAGTAAAACGGAAGTTTAGCTTTCTGCTAATAATACTTGATCAGTTAGTGCTTAACAAGTTCATTTATATTTTCCTCCCCTCTGTCATTGCTCCGTTCCAGATCTGGCACTCTGGATCTGGACTCCTGCTCAAAGGAGGGACATTTTCTGAGCTGCACCCAGTCAGATTCTGGCAAGCTCAACTTCTTTATCCAGACTGTTCGACCAAAGAGCACAGTGATGTGTTACCGGGTTCGCTGGGAGGAGCTGCAAAACAAGCGCTTGGTGGAGCATGCCATGGCCTATAATGAATCTCATTGGTACGGAGGGGCAGAGACAGCAACGCAGTACTGGCCTGTCAGGATCCAGGGTGAGGAGGAACCACAGCCCTTCATCACCAGTGATGTCTACGTTAACCGGAAAGCTTTTGGGGGAATCTTAGAGCGCTATTGGCTGTCTTCAAATGCGACTGCCATCAAGATTAATGACTCGGTACCATTTCATTTGGGCTGGTCAGAGAAGGACAAGACTCTTAGGTTCCAGGCCCGATACCAGGACTCTCCCTTCAGACCACCAGAGGGTCAGCATGCCTTACCTGAGCTCAGCTATAGAGTGTGTGTGGGGTCGGATGTTACCTCTATTCACAAATACATGGTGAGTATAGACATATTGTGTATTTTCTTTTGGTGGTTAGAGCAAAATCTAATCTACCTGTCAGGTTAACTTCATTATTCAAGTGCAATGTACTTAAGTTATAACTTAGAATGTGTTTAGACTAAGTATGATATAAGTAGTATATTGAAAGTCTGGAGCATTTGCTAACAGAAATGTCTTTGGAGCAGGTGGGACTTGTTGCGCTGACACTTGGACACACCCCAAAGGACTGCAACACTTGAAAATGCATTTGTTGATTCTCTTCCAGGCAAATTGTGGCGCATTGACAGAGTGAGGCCAAAATCCCTGCTTGGATAGTGTAATATAGCATATCAAAATAAACCAAGGGTAAAACTGGAGTGAAGATGACAGGAAATATCAGAGCCACGTTGCAGCCTTGGCTGGATGCTCATTTGATTTATAATGTATTTTGAACTGGTATGAATACAGAAAATGAATTAATAACTGGAAGCAAAGGGAAACAGCTAGCCTGGCTCTGTCCAAATGTAGCAAAATCCACCTCACAGCACCTCTAAAGATAATTTATTAACACATTATATCTCGCTGGTTTAGGGTTACGTGTCCAAATGACAAGTTGTAGGGGTGGGACTATTTCTTGACTTTGAGGAGTGACTTCTTCCAGGGCCAGGCTAGCTGTTTCCCCCTGCTTCCTGTCGATATGCTAAGCTAACTGGCTCTGGCTCTGGCTCTAGTTTTATATTTAATGGACCCTTATGAGAGTGGTTTTAATCTCATCCAACTCTTGGCTAGAAAGTGAACAAGTGTATTTTCCCAAATTTTGCACTTTTTCTTTCAAGTAAATGAACCGAAAGTTAAAGTGGGACAAACCTTTTCACCGTAAATTCTTGAATAAAAAAACAAAAAACTGTTGATGTGAACACCCTTGTAGTAAGTCTCTCCTCTGCATGCACGCGTTTCCCTCAGGTACGTCGGTATTTCCCAAAGCCTATCAAGGTCCCGTCTCCTGAAGTCTTCAAACATCCATTGTGGTCCACGTGGGCTCTCCACAAGACGGCTGTAACTCAGGAGAAGCTGCTGTCCTACGCCTCTGACATCACCAAACATGGCTTCACCTGCTCCCATCTGGAGCTGGACGACCGCTACACTGCCGACTACGGAGAGTTTGACTTTGACCCGCAGAAGTTCCCCAATGCTAGCGGTATGTTTGACAAACTCAGAGAGGACGGGTTTCAAGTGTCGCTGTGGACACATCCTTTCATTAACTATGACTCCATTAATTTTGGTGTTGCTGTGGAGAAGGGACTGTTTGTCCGGGAGCCGAGTGGCGAGCTGCCTGCTCTGGTTCGTTGGTGGAACGGCATCGGAGGAATCTTGGACTTTACCAACCCTGAAGCCCGCGAGTGGTATTCCTCACACCTGCGTATGCTCAAACTCCGCTATGACGTGTCTTCGTTCAAGTTCGACGCAGGAGAGACGAGCTACCTCCCACGCCAGTTCAGCACCCTGGTCCCGCTATATGACCCCTCCACCTTCACCCGCCGCTACACAGAGATGGCCATACCGTTCAGTGAGCATGCAGAGCTGAGGGTGGGCTACCAGAGTCAGGACATCTCCTGCTTCTTCAGTATCATTGACAGAGACTCTGTGTGGGGTTATGAGCTCGGCCTCAAGTCCATCATCCCGACTGTTCTGACCATCAGCATTCTGGGCTATCAGTTTGTCTTACCTGATTTGATAGGAGGGAACGCATACCCCAACCGCACCACAGGTATGGTATATATATAAATAAACTGTGTGTGTGTGGCACATATTGGTCTTTGATATGGTGTTGGTCTACAGTCTGACATCTGTGTTGTATTTTAGGTGGTTTAGATGGTCTGCCGAACAGAGAACTGTACATCCGATGGTTGGAGCTTTCTGCTTTCATGCCTTCCATGCAGTTCTCTATACCACCGTGGGCCTATGATAATGAGGTGAGCCACGTTTAGTTTCCTTTGCTTGAATCTTTCAATTGTATCTTTTTCAATCAGTGTGAAACACACACACACACACACACACACACACACACACACACACACACACACACACACACACACACACACTCAACACTCACATATTGAGTTTAAAGGTTCATTCTTGACATTGGAATTTATAGGTGATTTTTAGGATGCATTATAATTTCCCAAAGTTTACTAACTACTATATTTGGGATAATACTACTATTAGAACTTCTGACTTCTTTGTGCCCCCCCCTCCCCCCACTTCTGAGACCAAACCTTCACCCTTAATGTATTTTGATGCCAATCACGAATCTCTTTGTCTTAATTAACCAGCCTTCATGCTACATTGTGATGGTAACACTGTGTCTTTGTGAAATCATCTGCAGGTGGTACAGATAGCGCAGAAGTTCACAGCACTCCATGAGACTCTGGTGGCCCCCAGGGTTCTCGAACTGGCAGGCGAGGTTCTTGATACAGGAGACCCGATCATAAGGCCCCTCTGGTGGATCGCCAATGACGACGAGGCGGCCTATAAGATCGACTCCCAGTTCCTGATCGGGGACGACCTGATGGTGGCTCCGGTGTTAGAACCAGGAAAGCAGGAGAGGGACATCTACCTGCCTTCGGGACGATGGAGAAGCTACAAGGGGGAACATTTCGATAAAGGCCCCATGCACCTCACTGACTACCCTGTGGACCTGGATGAGATAGCTTTCTTTACATGGGTTCACTGAAGACATTAAAAGACACATAAACTAACACACACACACACACACACACACACATTGTATGAAAATGTACATTTTTGTGAGCACACATGCCAAGACATTAGTTTTTCAAAGGGAAATGACCACTAGGGGTCTGCTGCCACAGCAGAGTGATCTTTGGTAAATGTTGAGCCTCGTGTCGTCTCTGACCTTCTCTTTATCTGGACGTCTGCCTGCAGATTATAACCGTCCATCCAAAGAATTAGAATGAACCTTGTATTCACTTCTGATTCTCTTCTTCCATCCATAAGCTGATCCTCATCCTCATGTGCCTTCCACAGCCAATAGTAAACCGATCTCAGATTGTATCATCACAGCAGTCTACCTAATGGACATCTAGATTACAAAGACTCCCACAGCTAGGATGGTTTTTTTTGTGGTTTTAGGGTGAGACTTAGCTTTATTTTCTTCTGTGTACATGGTTACATGTGACAGGGTTAGGCACTGAACCGCAATAAATATGCACTCCTGCTCAGAGGGAATGCCTAAACTCATGTCACCATGGCAACGGCTGTATTGTGGAAAAGCTCTACGTTCCCAACTACCTGTGTTTGAGCTAATATGCATTCATTTGCGGTAACCTATTACTTTTACATACTTTTTCTTTGTATACCTTTTTTTTTTCTTGAAATTTGTGGATAGTGTTTGAGTGTATATACAGTAAATTCACCTTGACCTGTAGTGCCCCTCTGTCATTTCAGTGCCAAAGTCTATCTACTGCTTTGTGCTTTTTTTCCTTCTTCATTGCATTTCATTTTTCAAGTTAAATTCACAGCTCAGGGTAGATTTAAAAGAAAACATTTATGTCAGAATTCATTTTTGTTGATCCACAGCAATAAATTAATGTATTACACTACTGCTACCTTGTAGAACAGGTATTGTTCTCAACAGTGCCATATTGTAACGTGCCGTCCATGTCTTCCTTGTGACTTAATTTGCCTTATCAGCCGAACTAAGCTATGCAAAACTTAGTATAGAGAACTAGTAGAGCGATGAAACACCCCTCTGCACACAGTGATATGCTTGATGCTTTCCACCTTCTACATTTTTAAGCACCGTCTGCTCTTACAGTACACAGTGATTTCTGGCATGAGGGTAAAGCACACTACTGGTTAAGTTATCTTTATGCCTTGCTTGAAAATAATACAACTATGTAAGATAGAGTTGTTGTTATGGGATTATTGTATCTTTCTGATGTCTTTTATTTGTTGAAAAATGAAACAAACTTGCTGTAAATCAGTAGTCTTTGTGTTGCGTTCTTGCATTCTTAATAAAACCACCAGATGGCACCAAAGTCACAGATTACACACTGGCTTAGATTGAAAAACACCAAAACAAATAACACATAAAAAAAGAAAAGAAATAACTACTCATATATAAAGAAAATAGATGAACAACTGAGACCATATGTTTTATAATGTGTATATAGATCATAAAATGCTGTGAAGTATCAGATATGCACAGTTAAACATTTAAAGGGATTTTATCAAAATGCTGAAAAAATGAATTGCATTTTACTGTTGGAGGTCTGAGGTGAAGTCCGTCTGGCATTTCCACTGTGACACAACAGAGGTTGAAATGCTGAAGGGAAATGTTTCTCACATTCTCACATAACACTATGCTCCATTTTACTTGGATTATTCAATTTATTCATCTTTATTTAAGCTCCCGTGAACAAACTGAATTACCTTTCTAGAGATAATATCACTACTAGCATTTTGCATTAGCTGTAGATTTTCAGTTTTTTCACCTTAAAAGGCTGTTTTATTCTCACTGTGCCATATACAGTAAATGTGACATTGCCTTGATTTCTTTCTTTGTTTCCACCTTTAACAAGAAAGTGTAGCCTAATGTTGTCTTACAAGAGATCCAATATTTGGCAATATATGGCAAATCCAAGTGCATTAAGAAATGAGTTATTTGACAGATGAATCTCTGATGCAGAGAACACCAAATCTTGAATGCATTTTATTTGTGTCTGAAGTGGTGAGAAAGTGTGTTGACTTTATATCACTTCAAGTAAACCAAAGGCATAGTCCAAAATCTTTAGGTCTTCTTCATTAATCCTCACGATCAACAACTTACCATTTAATATATTGATTTGCTCTTGTGTCTTGCTCATATGTTGCTCAACTTTCTATTTAAGGTTCGTAGCAAAGCCTTGTTTTTGCTGTAAATAGTGATGTGACATGCAAAACCAAAATAATTAAACGATTCAATGGCCGATCATTTTGTGGTTTTATTGGACAAATATCAATCTGCAGTCTGTCACAGCTTTTACAAAATGTGTTTATTCTTCCTTGTTGTACAAATTGGGTAAGAACAAAAGTAAAAGCTGAAGCTGTTCCAGAGCCTCAGAGAAAGACTGCGATGATGGCTGAGGATGCCAGCAGGAGGACGACGCTGGGACCAGTTGGTACGGCACCGTTACACAAGTCCCCTTCACAGCAAGCTATGTTACCTACACATGCTATGCTGGTTTGGCAGCCCTTGGTAACCATGTCATAACCTGCAAAACACGGTGGGAAAACTCTCAGAAACCAGTTTACAAAGCTTATTATGACGTTTATATTAGCCACGAGGCATCAGTACAGCCACATATCGTATCAGCTGTTTCATGATTGATTTTGTTGTGTACTGGGAAGTCTCAATATTAGCTGTAGAAACGCCTAATGTGAAAAAACGACTTACCGTCTACTTTCAAAGAGAAACAACGGTTGAAGATGACAGCACAAGATTTGGTGTCTGTGCAGGATTTAGGGTCGGTGGCTGTACATGTGTAGCATCTTAGTCCACATGCTAAACAGAGAGACACAGCACATAAGTACCAGCCATGCATCACTTTTGGTTTGTACTGCTTTTCACACATGTGGGTTATTCATGAGGAAATGTACACCCTCGGAAACATTCCCAGTAAGAGAGTCCAGGTCAGAGGGAAAAAATGTGTCAATATGAAACCGAAACCTTTTGAATGTACCCTAAGAAAAAAAGAAAAAGAATTCAGAGTGGGTGCTGGCAAATGGTCTTATTTCTTTTAAAAAAACATTTATTTATTCAGTAAAATATGAAACTACTCAGCCCTATCACACTACTGAGTTTAAATCAACCAATCAAGGAAAATGTATGTATATAGCACCTTTCAAACTAATCAAATGCACAAGTGTTTGTATTTAAAAGTGGTTTAAAGGGACTGACAAAATGGTGGATGTTAAACGCAGATTTAGAGACTAAAAGCATAGCATGATACCTAACAGTGAGGACAAGAAGTCACTTCCTCAAAGAAAGAAATGGTCTGACATGTAACCATGGATGTATAATAAGAGAAAAGAGTTCTTGTAATATTACCTTATAATGTATTTATTCTTAAGTTCTTATATTACATCTATGCACATAATCAAATTATAAAATGTACACTTTGGTTTCAGCAAGTTTTAAACAAACTGGATACAAGGTAATAATTACTTTGTCCAGTCTTTATGTTTAGTTAAGCTACCCAGCTGCTGGCTGTAGCTTCATACTTAAGTTGACACGAGAGTGGTATCAATCTCCTCATCTAGCGAATAAGCGTATTTCCAACTTTCTACACCACTTTCTTTTAAAGCACATAGGTTCAACTTTAAAGCTGTCCTTACCTGCAGACAGAGTCATACACAGGATCAGAGCTCCATAAAGCTGCATCGTGAACGGAGAGGAAAAACAGATTGTTAATGAGCTCCGGTCAGTCCAACTTCACCTCACTCTTCTTTCAGAACTTGAACATTTGCATTTCCTCACAAAGCCTCCTCCCATGTGACCTGAATAATGTCAGCTCTAAAGTAACCTCATTATCCCTGTAGTATTCAGTGCAGTCCCAAATCACTTGTTAATAACATTTATGCTTTGCTCTGCACGATCACAACTCCTGTTGCAGTCTGACAGCGTACAGCAACTGAAGCTGTGCAGCATCTAATGTCTTTGCTCACCAGAGCAATTCCTCAAGAGCCTAAAGTTTCTACTTGTTCCGGCGGACTTCAAAACAGCCTCTCGTTAACTGACGGCATGTTGCCAAGCTGTCACTCACATCACAACTGGCCAATAGAAACGTCTTTCAGCGTAGGTCCCGCCCACAGCATAAAGCGGAACCGGAAGCACAACTTTTAGATTCGCAAGCAAAACTTTAGGGTTTGAAATGAAAGTGTGGAAAGTTTCTCTCTCAAACCATTTTTTTGATGCTTTAAAAAGACACAAAAATAGCTCCATACAAGTACAACAGTCAACATGTAACATTTAAACAGAACCTGGTTTCAGAGTTCAGTCTTCCACACAATGAACTCTCTGAAACTCTAAATGTTGAAAATCATTTTTTAAATTTAAAGGCAACAAAAACATGTAAAAAATCAACTAAACATTATTTGATGAACATTTACAGACACTTCTCATCACTGACAAAGAAAACACACTCACACTCACACACACACTCACCCTCACCCTCACCCTCACCCTCACACACACACACACACACACACACACACACACACACACACACACACACTCACACTCACAGACACACACACACACACACACAGATGGTAATTACTGTTGTGTGTGATCAGCTGTGGAGGTGTGATAACATCTGGGTGGTCTCACACACCAAAGTGTTTTGTTGTGGGAACACACGCACACACACACACACACACACACACACACACACACACACACACACACACCCTTCTTCAGGCTGCATCTACATGAAGACATCTTCAGTGAAATACCTAAACAGGAAGAGAGACAGGTAGATCTCTTCTTCAGAGAGACAGACAGGTGAGCAGACAGACAGACGTTGGCCCTAACTGAGCAGCTGAATCGTGATTTAATAAGATTCACAGTCTGTAGGAAATCACAGCTCCTCGTTACAGAAACAAATTAACACTTTGAGTTACTTTAAACATGAGTGTGATCTCTCCTTTCTTCTCACACTCTCTCTCTCTCACTCACACACACACACTCACACACACTCACACACACACACACACATACACTCACACACACACACACACTCACACACACTCACACACACACACTCACACACATACACTCACACACACACACACACTCACACTCACACACACACACACACACACACACACACACAGGGACAGAATGTCATGATTGATGATATCAAGATGATTGATTCTCCAGTCACAGTGAAGCATTGACTCCTGTTCAGAGCTGATCTAACATCAGACTCAGCTGGAATGTGTTGGATCAGTCTGTTCAGATTGACCTCTGACCCATTCCCCACCAACACACCCACCCACCCACACACACACACACACACACACACACACACACACACACACACACACACACACTGCAGTGAGCTCTGTGGGGGAGGTAATGTGCTAATGTGTATGTGGGGGTTTTAGGGTTTTGGAGAGGACAGGGTTTAATTTGGGGGGCAGAGAGGAAGAGGGCGGAGTGTGATTGTTAACACTAATTATCACACACACAGACACACACAGATCACCTGCTGATTCATTGATCATTAATAAACTTCCGTTTCCCTCCAATAATTATAAAACCACAGCGTTCAGGTTTTCTGCAGTATTCTCCTGTACTGCAGTATTAACAAACTGTACTGTAGTATTAACAGATTGTACTGCAGTATTAACAGACTGTACTGTAGTATTAACAGACTGTACTGCAGTATTAACAGACTGTACTGTAGTATTAACAGACTGTACTGTAGTATTAACAGACTGTACTGTAGTATTAACAGAATGTACTGTAGTATTAACAAACTGTACTGTAGTATTAACAGAATGTACTGTAGTATTAACAGACTGTACTGCAGTATTAACAAACTGTACTGCAGTATTAACAGACTGTACTGCAGTATTAACAAACTGTACTGTAGTATTAACAAACTGTATTGTAGTATTAACAAACTGTACTGTAGTATTAACAAACTGTACTGCAGTATTAACAGAATGTACTGCAGTAGAATCAGACGGTACTGCAGTATTAACAGAATGTACTGCAGTAGAATCAGACGGTACTGTAGTATTAACAGAATGTACTGCAGTAGAATCAGACAGAACAGTAGAAATCTGTCTGATGTTCTGCTGTGTCTTAGTGTTTTTTTCTTTTTCTTCTTTGGTTCTTAGAAATGTGGAAAGGTTGTGGAGCAGCTCAGCTGGAATTAAAATAGATAATAGGTAATAACAAATATGATGTGATTATTGTTGATAGAAAGTGACAAAAGGCTCAGACTGAACGTAAAAGAAGGTTGAAGCGTAGCTTCCAGTGAATGATCAGTCCAAATGTAAACGTGACAGGGATAGACTCAACAGATCCAGGATCATCGTGCCCGTGACTCTTGTGTCAAGGATTCATAAGAAACACTCTGAGTACTTATCAGACACACCAAAACTTTAAAAGAGCCTGTCAGACAGAACTGAGGGGAACACAGCATTCAAGTGAATGGGAAAGTGTGTCCAAACCTTTGACTGGTACTGTATAATGATCCATTTAATTTGAAATCATCAAAGAATCCAAAAAGACTAAAATATGTTTCAAGTTTCTTCTAATACTCAGTCAAACACAAACTTTCAAACCACTCAGATACACCTCGTGCTTACAGCTAACAGAGCTAACAGCTAACGAGCTAACCACTAACAGAACTAATATAGCTAACAGCTAACCTCCTCACACCTCCTGTTAAGTCTGTTATTAACAGTTTATAACAAAAATCAATAGTTTAAATCCAAATGAGTCCTTTACTATTATGTGGTCTGAGCTCTCAGTAGAGACTTTCAATTTAATTTATTTTCAATTCAAAAATTAACAATGATCATAAATATGTTAGTCAAAATCTGTGTAAACAAAAATTGACATTATTGATTGATAAAAACCCTAATCAGATCAATCATTTGATTTATTGATTGTGCAGCAGAGCTGAGCTCATGATGAAAATGATCAAACTGATTTACAGATGAATCTGTGACAGAATCATGAAGAGGAAGACGTTGGGAGTTTGGAAAACGAAGTGAAATTGTTTGTTTGAAATCATTAATTATACAAAGAACCAACATTAACCATCAGCAGAACTCAGTAGAAGTCAACAGAAGTTCACAAAACTCAGCTAAACTCTGTTCAGACACTGTTCAGAAATGAACAGACCTTGGTAGCAGTTAACAGAACTTACAAGTTAGGAGACGTCAACAGAAGTTAACAGAAGTTAGTAAAGTGAACATAACTCTGTTGAAATTAATGGAACTTAGCAGAAGTCAACAGAAGTCAGTAGAAGTTAACATAAATCAGCAGAACTCAGAAGTTAACAGAACTCAGTAGAAGTTAGTAGAAGTCAACAGAAGTGAGTAAAGTGAACAGAAAGCCTCTGACCTCTCTGCTGAGCTGCAGCTTGCTCCATCAGCACCAACAACAGCAGCAACTTCATCTCTGCACACACCAGCTCAGTAAGTAATGCTAACTGGACTCTCTCTAACTGGACTCTTTCTAACTGGACTCTCTCTAACTGGACTGGACCAGTTCTCTGTGTGAACTGGCAGAATAAACCAAGTGAAGAGGAATGTGTTGCCACAGTGACTCTCTCTCATTCATTCAGCTCAATAAGAGGGGGGAGGGGGGGCGGACTGTACCATCTGATCTAGCAATGGGGGGGTCTCCTCCTCTTTAAAGGATCATTCTGCTAGATTTCTTTCTGTTGGAGTCTTAAAACATTTTTTTTTTCTCCAAACATTACAAATATTTATTTCTTATTTTGTTTTGTCTGTTTGTTTCTTCTGTTTAACTCTGGTTTGCTTTTGATTCATTTTCTTATTTCTACAAAGGTTTGTTTCTCCTCATGCAACTCTCTCTTCACCTTTAACTGTCTCTCCTCTTTTAACTGTCTCCGCTCATTCAGCTCAATCTATTGTCTCAGCCAGAGGGGGGCTGTACCATCTGTATGTGGGGGTTAGGGTTGTTGTTTGGTTGGTGTTTGGCATACGATTTTAGATCCAGATTCTTGCTTTGTGATCCAGTGGCTTGAACAAAATGCCGACCATGTACTAAGAAGTGTTGTGTGAGTATCCTCCCCCTCCCCCTCCTTGTGTCTATATCTATCTCACTTACATGGAGTTGCCAGTTTCACCCATATATTGTGCTACATGTCTCACATGTTCTCAAGTAAACACAGACTCTCCCTGTCCTGTGTTCTAGAAACATTGTCTTGTCTATCTAAGTTCCCCGTGACTTTTGGACTTTGGGGTCAACAGTGGTTTGACTTTGGTCTTGACCAAGTGATCTTTTTCTGAAAGCTGAAATGATCCTGTAAAATCTCAGTCAGTGTCAAATTCAGATTTTTTAATTCTCTCTTCAAAGAAAGAAGAATACCAATTCAAACTGGGACCAAAACACCGGAGAATACAGATCCAAACTAGGACTAAAATAAGAGAGAATACCGGACCAAACCATAACTAAAACACTAAAAAACACCAATCCAAACCAGGACTTAAACACAAGAGAATACCGATCAAAACCAGGACTAAAACACCAGAGAATACTGGACCAAACCAGGACTAAAACACTAAAGAACACCGATCCAAACCAGGACTAAAACACCAGAGAATACTGGACCAAACCAGGAGTAAAACACTAGAGAATACCGATCCAAACCAGGGGTGACCAGTGAGCTTTAAGACAAAGATCTGACAACAAAGCTGAACTTAATGTTCTTTATTGGGATTTATTGATGAAGATGTTTCATTTCAAACCAAGCAAACATAGCAGTACCGTGTTGAACCTTCATGGGTAAGTCATCAGCTGGTTGGACGTTGTGCTGTTTAGTTGAAGCAGGTTCAGTTTTCATTGGAAGACATCGTGTGGCTACGGCTTTAACTTCACAAGACGTTCAAACCAGTCAGTGTTTTTTCACACCAACAACAACAACAACCCAGGTAAAGATTAAAACCTTGGATTATACTGGTATTTAACAGTTACATGCTGATGGAAATGGAAGTTTGTTCCAAACATTTATATTGAACTTATGTGATGATGTTAAGCATTTCAGGGTCACAGTTTATTCATCCAAGGGGGCAAATGACAAATTTGAGGGGGGAAAGAAACCTAGCATTTCACTTTTTAACAGTCACTTAGTTTTGGAGGGTGGTCTTCACCTGATTATTCGACTTCTGCAATGCATTTAGACATTTTCCTTCATTATCATTTAATACAGAAACAAACAATACGATTTGACAGATTTATGAATGAAATGGTGAGTTGAACAAGTTTGTGACTTGTTGAAGGCCATGTTTACTGCAACTCTCCATCCATCCATCCATTATTTATATCCGCTCATTCTTACTACAGCTCTCCCTGAAGTAGAAGATCATCATGTCAATATAACAAAAGCCAAATATGAGCCAAAATATATCTAAATTTATATCCAACTTATGACAGATGTAAATGGTCTCCAGCTACTATGGGTTTGAAATTGAAAGAAATCATTTGACATCATTAGTGTGAAACCAGAGGAAGCTGCCTGGTCTATGAATGAACATTACCAGCCTGTTAGCTTGAATCCAAGAGTCCGTAGTGAACCTTCCAGTGTGAGTGTATCCAGAGAGAAAAACATAATACAGCCTCAGCAATCAGGGTATAGATCATGTCATAACACAGCAACAGCTGCAACATATGTACTTCACAATATTGCTAATAATGCCCCCCATAAACACTGCTGTCTCCTTATAGATCTATTTAAAGCATTTAGTTCTGTTAGTCATATTATTTTACTACACAAAATATCCTTGTTAGGACTAAATGCTTTATGACTCTCTGGTAGAACTCAGACAGTTTGCAATGGTTCCAAATCAAGTGTTCTTAAGGTTAGTAAAGGTGTCCCACAAGTGCTTTACAATTTGCCTTGCATTCACCCTGGCCTGACCATCGGAAGAAATTTGGGGTTCAGTGTCTTGCCCAAGGACACTTCGACAGCATTGGGGACAAAACCCATCAGGCTGTATCCCCTGAGCTACAGCTGCTTTTATTCACTATATACATACTGTAATATCTCTGCCACTCCAAATTGTAATTTACATTTTTATGTGGATAATACCACTTTATACAGAACCGATTGCAAATCTGCCGTCCGCTGTGATACTTTTCAGATGTCTCTTATCAAACATAAGCTAGTTTTGTCCATATCCAAACTCTACAGTATGCTCATGTTGGAATTGTTGAACGTTATAAATACTTGGGTACAAAGCTTACAATCTCAATGTTATCAACTGTTCCACATGTTCAAACTTAGTTTAGAAGAAGTAAGAAATTACTTTTCTTGATTTGAGACTAATGTCTTGTGTCTGTCCAACCTTTAACTTTAAATGTTCATTCTGGTTCTCAGGTGTCTGTTGAAATAGACACCCATGATTTCAATTAGACACCAGAGAATCTTTTTACATTAAGGGGTTAAATACATAAATATTATATGTTCATGCTCATATAAGCCTTGCATCAGTCAGTGAAGGTTCTACATTGTGCTTAGCAGATGTTAAAAGGTTAAAGGTGTGGAAAAATAAATTTCATTAACCCCCTCCATCACCTGCCATGGCTGTCCTCGTCCTCAAGGTGGCCCCAATCCCCCAATTTGGTAACCACAATATTCACATACATACAATAACTTGTAGGACACATCAACACGTAATGATTTAGTATAAAAACATTCCCATGTCTTTTTAAGAGGCAGGCAGTCAGTTCACAAGCTAATTAATGGAAATAAAACATAAAGTTAATCAGTTCATCAATGTTGTGCTGTCATTCATTCATCTGGAAGACTCCTTATTGCTACAACATGAACGAGTTTGACATCAAAGTCAACGAGTTCCTTTAATCATCCTGCAGAGACACTTTCAACAGTTTAAATAAAACTTCATGTTCAATATTTGTGTTGTAGTGTTTTCATCTGTTTAATATGCTTTATATCCAGAAACAACCTGAACGTGTCCTTCATGTTTACAGAGAATCCTTCCTGATGTGATGCTGATGTCATTAAAAAGTTACATGACTTCAGAGTTGTGCTATTAATCACTGAGGCAGCTCTTGATTGGTTATCAAGTCTACTCAGCCCTCCTCCTGCCTCAGACCAGAATCCACCTGAGAGATCATCCTCAGCTTCTCTCTGTTGGAGTACTTCCTGTATGATGTAACTTCCCCTGACCTCTGACCCCCTCCCTGTGATGTCACATGTGATGATGTGATCTCAGTTGACTCAAACGATTTATCCTCTCCATGTGTCAGTTTGGTATAACCCGTCGTGCTGCTGCCGGTCGGCAGGCTCTGCCTCCTGCTCGGGGGGGCTACTGTGGAAGAGGAGGAGCAGAGGAGGTGAGACAGGGAGGAGAGTGACAGGTGGGAGGGGGTGAGAGAGAAGGAGGAGAGGAGGAGCATGGCCTGGGAGCCTCCTGGTGCCTCCCTGTGGAGACTGGAGGAGCTACAGGAAGCTGCTGATGAACCCTGGAAGGGTTTGAGTGGGGGGGGAGTAGAGGAGCACAGAGGAGTTGATGAGCATGTATACACCTCCTCCTGCCCCTCTTGTCTGTGGTCTCCCCCCTTCCTCCTCTGCTCCTCCTCTCCTCCTGTGCTTTCCCCCCAGCCCTGGCCCATATCCGCCCGAGCTGAGTGCCTCCTGCGGGGGCCAGGGGGCCGCGGGCGGAGCAGGGGTAAGGTGAATGAGCTGAGCGCCTCCTTTTGCAGGGAGGTCCAGCAGGTGGAAAGGTGGGGAGGGCTGAAGTTGGGGGGATGGAAGAGTCTGTGGGAGGAACAGGGAGGAGGAGGAGCATCTGTCTGCTCCTGGCAGATACTGAACACTGTGTCTGTTCCTTCTCCATCACTGAACCCACCTCCTCCTCTGCTACCATGCAACTGTTGCTTAGACAACTGTCCACCTCCTCCCCCACCTAGGCCTCCTCCCTCCCTCTTGTCCATTAGAGAGGCAGGGTATGCCCTGGGTTTGGTTTCCAGGTTCTTTGACTGGACATAGTTAACAAGGCCATTGAGGGGGTTGGTTGAGGAGTGGCGGGCGGAGGACGTGTTGGGTTTGCGGAGACTGTGGAGGTCAATGACGGTGGAGTAAATGTCCCGCAGGTTGATGATTTTGGTCTTCTTGTCGCGGTTCTCATGCAGGACGGCATTTGCACAGATGAAGAGGAAAATCCCGATTCCCATGATGAGAGGACCGAAGACCTTGAGCCTATCAGAGTACAGATACCTGCAGAGACATTTAATATGAACAATTTAATTTTTAAACAGCTGATTATTTCCACATCCAGCAGCTTCAGATCAAACCCTCTAATCAGAAACATTCTAAAAACCTTAAAGGACCAATAGAACCTCCTCAGTGACCACTATATCCTCCTACAGGACACTTCAATAACCACATGAATTTATAGAACCAAAAGAACCTTAGAAAGAACTACTAAAATCTCCTGAAGAACAACTAGAACCTCATAGAAGACTGCTAGAAACATTACAGGACCACTAGAGCACCCTAAAGCCTGGTTAAGACTACAGAAGAATCCTAACCCAGATTTAGAAATTATTTGCATCATAAGATTAAACTTCTCACATGTTCTTCTCTCTAATCTCAAGCACGCACCCCCTACAAGATTTGAAAATAACGGCGCATCACACATTACAGGATATTATTACAATTATCAGGCCAGAGGGAGGAATGTACCACTTCACGTGATATCATGGGGAGGCAGATGTAAACAAAATAGACACTGACGGTGTGCAACAACTAGCGGAAGTAATGTTTTGCACACAAGAAGAAGGCTGAACAAGACTGGATGAGAAAATGGTCAAAGAGACATGCTGTCAACATCGGTGGTCCCACTAATGTATGTACTCATGTAATCATCTAGGTTTGAACTCCTAAACATGTTTAAAATGATTGAGGCAGCCCAGATGACTATGCAAGCAGTTTGGTACTGACCAAGGTGCCAGACCACATTTCTCCTCCGACTGTCGGGAGGGGTGAGTCAGGGTCCAAAACTCCTGTAATCTGAGCCTGGTTTTAGGGATTACCCTTTTGAACCACAGTTAATTGTCACTGTGATTTAAGACTGTAACAACAGCAGACTGACAAAAAAGTTTGTTTACCTGTCCAGAAACTCCTCCAAAAAGCCTCGTGAAAGCTGTTGGGTCGTCCCATTTATGGTTTCTGTCTGATTAAAACCATGATCACCTCCTCCTCCTTCATCGCCCCCTCCTATGTCATCTCTTTCGTCTACTTCATCTATGTGGTGGAATTTTTCCTTATTTCCCTTGGAGAAGTGAGCAAATAAAAGATGATTCAACAAATGGTTGTCTTTTCATATTTTTAATAAAGCAAATAATAAAGCAAATAATAAAGCAACTACTAAAGCAAATAACAATAAAAAGTGAAAGAAAGGAAAGTGAAAACACTAAGTGGAGATAAACAAATTGTTTTCACTAAGCAGGCCTAATTCACTGAAAGTAATGCACAACTCTATTACAGCTGAAAGGACAGAGATCATACACCATGAGCATATGAAGCATCTGACCCCAAAGGGCCGATGTAGTCACGTACTTATAACTTCATAAACATGTAGCAGCAAAAGAAAAGTCCTGTCTATCCAGCTGAGTGTTCTCACCCTGGGATAAGAACACAGGTCAGACTGTTCTTAGTTTCCAAAACAAGTTGTCTAATCAACCTGATGCTGTCTTTTACGACAGAGTTGACACAGACACAAATGATCTAAGTGCAGAGAGTACATATTATCAGATATTGGCATACAGTGATTATAGCAAAGCATATTAAATCATAAGAATTGTAGTAATGATAATAATTTTGCCATTACAGTCTACATCCTCCCCTCTCTCCTCCCTGGAAGCAGCCAGAGAGACATTCAACAAAACATCTGTAATTTTTGACACCGTTTTCTGTCTAAAACAACACTCGCACACCTGTGTACCTCTGTAAACAACACTAAGGCTCGTACAAGTTTATGGTTTTTACCCTTTATGAGATGTTTTTTTCCTAGTCTTATTGTGACATCCCGTTATGTCTGTGTTTTCTGTTTTATTTTGAAACTATTTGTCCTTGTGTCTTTCATTTCTCACACCTGCCCTCATGTGCTCACCTTCCCGATTCTCTTATTGGCCTCTTCCCTATTTATGCCGGTCCCCTCTTTTTTTCTTTCTCCTGTCCGTTCATTCTGTTTAGTCATGCGTTGTTCCTGTGTTCTTCTTTTGCTGCATATATTTTCCCAGCACCTCCGTTGTTGTACCTTGACTTACCTGTTTGTCTTCCTACCAACCCACACCTTTATGTCAGCCTATTTTGTGTTTAACAACCCTTTGAATCAGATCATAGTCTGTCTCTGCTGTCTGAGCTTGGGTCCAATCCCTGCTACCTCTGTGACGGAATAAATTGACCATTTATGGACTCAACAGATGGATTGTTTTCCGAAGATCTATGAGGTGACATTTTGTGTATTCACCATGACTGGAAATATGCCTCTAGTAGTGAGGAGAGGGCGGCAGTCTTGTCATTGGCAAGCAAAGTGTCCTCTAAACCTTGCCTGAGGAATTTGTTAGCTGGGTGGGCTTGAGATTTTCTCAACACCCCTGGTTCCTAGTCTGCTTCACCCTGGCCTGCTAGATTCTGGGTTGACAGTCCTGCTGACTCCTACTTCTGGTTCTCAGTCAGTGGCCCAGTCGACACCTGCTCTTCATCCCGTGACGAACCGGGATGAAGAGTGGCCAACGCCACTTCTTGTTCCTGTCCAGCTGTAGCCTCCAGTTCCTGTTCCAGTCGCCACTTTGTCGAACTGCAGCCACAGCCGTAGCCTTCTCCACTTCCTGTCCAGTTGCAGCTGCGGCCATTAGCTTCCTGTCTCTGCTGAGCCTCAGCAAACACCCATCCCTGCTGAGCTGCAGCTGTTTTCATTTCTTGGTGCCCAGCCGGCGGTCTGGCCGAGCTCTGTACCTGCTCCTGAGTTGCAGAGGTTCCCTGTTGATGAGCTGCATCAGCCTTCAGTTCCATTTCTGCAGCAGTCTCCCTCCTTCATTCTCCCTCTTTCGTTCCTGCAGAGAACCTTTCCTATTTAAGCCGGTCCCCTGTCTTTGTTTATCCCGTGTTGTGCTTTGTTCCTGTTTGCTATAGTATGTTCCCTGCTCTTCCTTTGTAGTACTTGACTTACCTGTTTGCCTGACTGCCAACTCGCACCTTCAGGTAAGCCTATTTTGTGTTTAATAAACCTTTGAAACAGCTCCTAGTCATGTCTGTGTGTCTGCGTTTGGGTCCAATCCCCACTACTTCCATGACACTTATATGTATGCATGGGAGAGTGAATCGGAATAAGGTCACAAAGTCTGTCCTGGAGCATATATACACCACTGTACATTATTCAAGCATTGTGAAAAATGTCATATTCAAAAACTCTAATGTAAGTGATGGAGGACAAAACAGTACTTGTTCTCTGTAAATCTGAGACTTCAACAATCTGAATATAAACTGAGTATAAATCTATTTGTGTTAGTGTCCCTTTGAAAGATACCCAGGAGGAACAGCAATCAATAACTGTTTCATTGCTCATATGGACCTGTCAGAAGTGTTTAAAGACAGACGAACAAACATGAACCTGTTCTTTAAAGTTTAAAGATCCTGGGAAGCTCCAGGTCACACAAGATTAGTTTCCTGTTGTAGAAAAGAGCTGATCACCTCTGTGTATAATCAGCAGTAACTGTTACAGGCTAATGCATGTGTGCTAGATAAGCTCTAAGCTCTGTTAAGACTTTTGTTACGTTATTCGATTCATGCTGCTTGGCCTTTACGGGTGAATCTGTGGGGGAAGTCTATGTTGAAGACCCCCTCTCCCTTACCTGAGCATCAACAGGTGCAGCTGTGGAGGTGCTGGAGGACACTGAGGCCATGGCAGCGCCCTCCTGTGACCGATGGCTGATGAACAGCCCGTCTCGAGGCCAGTAGCCCAGTGCTGCCATGACCACGCCCACCAACAGGACAAGGATGCCGAGCGCTGCCACCAGACCCGAGACTGAAAACAGCTTCAGCTTCCCCTTCACCACCACCACCTCGTTCCTCCTGAGGGGAAGGAAGTGACATCATTATGTACAGACAGGTTACATCATCCCTGAAGGCCAGACCGTGTGTATGTGTGTGTGTTACCTCTTCTTCTTGTTCTTCCTCTTGAGCGTGTGTGCTTTGTGTGATTTGGACCTCAGTGAGTCCTGTCGCCGTGCATTGATCCGCAGGAGGCCGCCGGTAGCGATCATCCCCACTCCCTAATCAGATGGTGGCTTAGTGGGCTAAATCCCGCCCACTACCACCTCACCTGGACTCAGTCACCAACTTCCTAAGAGAAAGAGACAGGTAGGTTATGTTGTGATTATCTATGTTTTTATCAAAAGAGACAAAACACCACCGCCACAAAGACACAAAACACCACCGCCACAAACACACAAAACACCACCGCCACAAAGACACAAAACACCACCGCCACAAACACACAAAACACCACCGCCACAAACACACAAAACACCACCGCCACAAACACACAAAACACCACCGCCACAAACACACAAAACAACACCGCCACAAACACACAAAACAACACCGCCACAAACACACAAAACACCACCGCCACAAACACACAAAACAACACCGCCACAAACACACAAAACACCACCGCCACAAACACACAAAACAACACAGCCACAAAGACACAAACACCGTCACAAAGACACAAAACAACACCACCACAAAGATAAAACAAGTCTGTGAATCTTATTAAATCATGATGGGCCAACACCTGTCTCTATGCTCACCTGTCTGTCTCTCTGAAGAAGAGATCTAACTGTCTCTCTGTTGTTCCCACAACAAAACACTGTGGTGTGTGAGACCACCCAGTTGAGCACACACAACAGTAATTACTGTGTGTGTGTCTCCTAGCATGCACTGCAGCTCCTCCAGGAAAGGCTGACTGGATTCTACTGATTCTCCACCTGTCAATACTGATTAATACTGATCAATACTGGCAGATAACCATCATTGCCAATCAATACTTCAAAATACTGATCACTCTTCAATCTTATCAGTATAATGATTACTGCTCTGTTCAACATTCAATACAATTGGATCAGTGCATCCAATACTGATCAATACAGAACAGAGCAGGAGCAACTTAATCACTCCTGCAGAATGGGGATCAATACTGATCAATAACAACAACACACACACAAAGAACAGGTCACGGCAAAATAGTGCAATACTGATAAGTACTGAACAGAATTGATCAGTAAATAAATGTATTGATTTATAACCAACTGTATTGATTAGTATTGTACAGAGCTGCTCATTGCACAGATTTTATTGCAGAGTATTGATCAGTAAGTTGCAGTATTGATTGGCGCTCATCAGTATCTGTCTGTATTGATCAGTACAGGTTAACATCGTAACACCGATCAGAGAAAATCATTACTGCAGAATATTGATCAATACTGTTCAGCACTGATCAATATGAGAGCACACAGAACCAACAGAAAAGAATACAACAGAACGTCGTGTTTGTTCTCACAGTTTCAGCTCCGTCGCTTCACGTCTCTCCTCTTCTCTCCATCATCTTCCTCCTCCTGCTGCTGCTCTGCTGTTTCCTCCTCTTCCTCTTTAAATCTCTCTCTCTCCCTCTCTCTCCCACTCTATCACCCCCCCCCCCCCACTCTTCAGTAATATTGAGTGTAAATTAATCTTCTTCTCCAACAGACAGAGCGAGACAGGGAGAGAGAGAGAGACGGGTTCCTCCCACTGACACTCACCTGTCTGTCTGACTAAACCTGACTGTCCCTCTATCTGTCTGTCTCCTTGTCTGTCTTCCTAACCTCTAAACTTCCTGCTGTCTACCGGTCTGTCTGTCTACCTGTCTGTCTGAATAGTATTGTGTGTCTCCACCCACTGCAGCTGTGAGCTTATTAACAGCAGGTGGTGCTGGTCCTCCACTCACTGCCGTTAAATCCCCACAGAAGAAGAGATGATGGGAAACCAGGTGGAGAACATGACGGAGATACAAGCTTTTTGTTAGTTTCATGTGATGATGTGAGGAAGGTCACGGCCTCCTCAACGCTCCACACTTTATGCTTTCAGCCCTTCACTTTGACTCTCAGGCTCCGTGGACCTTTGTACACTTTTGGACTGTCTGTTGTTCTGGTCTGGTCTGCACTCTCAGGTCTGTCCTCGGGTCCTGGACTAGTTGTGAATCATCTCTGACTCTCTGAGCAGCAGTGGATGATGCTGCTTCTGGGATTTGCTGTTGCTAGGAGACAGAGGCTGTGCATTTCTGCAGCATCAGAATAATTTGTTTCTGTATGAATGTTCTCGGAGGAAGTTTGTCCCTTCTGAGGCTCCATATGTTATCCGTCCAGTTCTGTGCAACCATGGGAGACTCACTCCCACTCTGCTGCTGTGAATTCTGGGTAAATTAGAGACATTTAGAGATAACACAGAAAAATGGGGGGTAACAGAAGAACACCCTTCAAAGTCAATAAAGTTGGACCCCAGACAGGAGAAGGCTTGTTGTGGTTCAAACAGGGCGCAGTCAGACAGGACAGGACAACTCCCAAGACCAAACACCCGGTGATCCACTTAGTCCCAGAAACCTGTGCCTATGAACCCATAGGCACAGGAACCTCCAGCTCTGGGTCGGTACAGGTGGCGGCATGGCTGGGTCCTGAGGAGGCTTGCGAGGTCCTGCAGCTGAACATCACCCAGAGAATCTGAACTGAAGTTCTCAACAGAGATCCAGACGTTGTCCTGTGGTGCGTCCCAGCCCAGTCTTCACGGCAGAGCTCATGAAAACGTCGTGACTATGCAGTGGTTAAATAATGTATCTGTGTAACACCAGCTGTTGCACCTAGTTAAAGAGAGCTAATGACCCAATTAATGATGAGCACTAGGATCCGATCAAAAACTTTATTGATCTCATCAAACACTGACAGAAACGTCAAACAAAAGGAGTCGAAACATCAGCAGATTGTTAGAAACATTAAAACAAGCCAAACATTTAAATTCATGAGCTGCTACCATGGAAACCTGAGGAACAGTTTACTGTATAGAAAGTGTGTGCAGCAGAGCGCCCCCTGCTGATCTGAGTTCAGCTCCTTCACCTTTATAACAGACTTCCTGATAGGTTGTTGGTTTGAATCCCAGCAGGACTGACTGAGGCAGAGAAACAGAAATACAAATATATACTCATATATAAACCTTAAAATAGAAATCTATACTACTCTTCATTACACTATAGAGAATACAATTATAAATATAAACTCTGGAATTCAAACTGAGCTCAATAAAGACGGAGAATTATTTAAAATTATTATACAGATTGTTTCAGAAAGCTGGTGTTGACTCCTTTCACAAACTGACCAATCACAGCAGAGGAGGAGGGACGTTCAGATGATGTCACTATTCAAAGAGTCTGAAACGTAAAATCCTGAGGAATGACGACAGTACAGCGTCACTACAGCTGTTTACTGTTTATTACATTCATAAAGAAGAATCTCGGGGTTATGAGACCTTTAATCTCTTAATTAGGACTTCATATCATTATGACACTATCTTGCAATTGGAACTTTTTTAAATAATTAATCGTTTTTGTAATTACATTCTCGTTTTTATGACATTTATTCTCACATATGAGACGTATTTTGCATAAATAAGAGACTTTTTAAACTCCAATTTCAGGACCGTTACAAAAGAGACATTTTCATGTAAGTGAGACTTTTTTCTCCTAAATAAGAAACTTTGCGCAACTATGAGACTTTGATGATATTTAGAGATTTTCTTGTAATATTTATTTCTCACATTTATAAAATTTCTCCTCATAGTATTTTTTATGCTCTGCACATTTTATTCTGTTGTTTTACTGACAGGAAATAAGAACCAGGTTGCTTTGACTTAACTTTGAACATCTGTGAAGAGTTTTTAGTGTTTTGGCCAATCAGCTGGCAGCTGCCATTTTTTCATCCAAGACATTTCAGAAACTCTTAAACTTTATCCAGATTGTAAAAGACTTTTAGTTTTGATGATTTTAGGCCTTAATTTCACAGAGGAAACAGTCCCATTTCAGGCTCCCCTTCCTTCCACCTGGCCCACCTGTCCGCTCTCATCCAACATCCCAGAATCCTTTGCACATTGGTCCTGGTTTTGGTGAGTTCAGTCTTCAGAGTTCAGTTCTCTGAAGTAGTCACCTGCATTAAGCCCCGCCCCTCCTAAGAGGCAGAGCCTGAAATGGAACTGGGGCGTCCCCAGGTAACATGACAGGACAACAACGTCAACAAACTCTCTATATTTGTCTCGTTTTCTTCCTGGTGATGAACATCCAACATGATGTCACATGACCAATACCTACCTGCTAAGAGAAACACCTGAGAAGTGTGACATCAGAAACTTTAATCTGATTAGCAACTGGATGGAAAATGAATGTTGATGTTGAGGCATCAATTAGGTGATTCTGGATTGGCTCATTTATGAGTTGCATGTGTCAGGTGTCCTCTGCGTGTGATTGGCTCCTGTCCTGAGCGTGTGATTGGTTCATCTCCTGGCCGTGTGATTGGCTCCCCTCCTGGCCGTGTGATTGGCTCCCCTCTTCATCGTGTGATTGGCTCCCCCCCTGGCCGTGTGATTGGCTCCTCTCTTCATCGTGTGATTGGCTCCCCTCCTGGCTGTGTGATTGGCTCCTCTCTTCATCGTGTGATTGGCTCCCCTCCTGGCCGTGTGATTGGCTCCCCTCTTGGCGGTGTGATTGGCTCCTCTCAGCGTGTTTGAACATCAAGATGGAGTTGTAGATTTTGAGGGCGGGACCAAGTTTGATTGACATGATCCTGACGATGTCGCGTTGTGTGAGTAGCAGGAAGGCCCGACCATCGATTTGCTAGACAGACAAAGACAGGAACCAATTAGATCACAGCTGGTTCAATGTCATGTAATAACATCTATAGCAGCTGATTGGCCATCTCACCTCGTCTTTGAACTGTTTGGCCTGTTCCTCACAGCCGGGAAGAGATTTAATGAAGTCTGACACCTGCAGAGAGACAGACAGGTCAGGGAGAGTGAGACAGGTCTCACTCTCCCTGACCTGTCGTACTGACCTGTTGGATGCTCCAGTGTTGGACGGTCTCAGCGTGGACTCCGGCGACGCCCGGCAGCAGTTTGCGGTGTTGTTCCCAGCAGAGCGATAAGTCGCGGCCGGGCTGCGCCGACATGGCCGACAGGAATACAGACTGGTGGAGGGCGGCCTGCAGACTGGACTCCGCTGGAGAGACAGACAGGTCAGAGTCTCTGAACAAACACCTAACAACAAATAGTTGTAATGGGCAGATGAATAGAACACCAGCCCTTCATTTAAATATGTGAAGTTTAAAGTGACCACCTAATCAGTTCATTGACCTTCTGAGGGTCTTTATCTCGGTAAACTAAATGTGTCTCACACCACTGAGAAGTGAGACAGGCATCATGTGACCAGTGTCTGCTGATCAATCACCTGATCAGCGATCAAAAACAAGAGGAGCTGAAAGCCTGCAGTCCTTCAAAGGAAAAAACACAGAGCACAGCCAACACAGCAGTTACCATAGTGAACTGTTTCCATGGTAACAGCCACTTCATCTGCCGGCTGTTTCCATGGAAACACAATGAAGTGAGAGATGGGGGAGGCTGAGTGTTTTCATAGTACGTACGTGAATGACTATATGTAAGTGACCCTTTACATTATTACATAACAACAGCCTGCCATCTGTCATCGTCTCCATGGATACCTGGAGTTTGTTATTAACTGTATGAAGCTTAACCTTTCCACTTCCTGCTCTCCACAGCAGCACAGGCGTTCTTATAATAACACATTCAGTATTTCAATGGTGAATAAAAGCTGTTAAATGAAAATGATCTGGTCTGGACTGAAGATCTACTGTACCTGGAGCAAGTGCTCTGAGATGAAACTCCTCCTCTTCCTGTTTCACCTGGAGGAATTTGGTTGGCTGGGACAGTCTGTGGGCCGAGCCAGAGGAGAGAAGGAGGAGAAGTCATTAATAAACACAGGAAGTGAGACAGACTTTGATTTCCTGTCAGATCAAATCGTTTTATCTGTTGGTTTCATATATAATCATATGATTCTCCTCCTGCTTTTAGTTAAATATCTTTATTAATTAACTTGATTCTGTCACTCTTCTGTTTGGAGAAGAAAACAAAAACATCAGCAGTGAGTAAATAAGCTGTCATCTGCCGCAGGACTTTTGTGGTACTGAAGAACAGTTAAAAGACTCTGCAGCAGAGATGGACTAAAGGATTCAATGAGTTTCAAGTCAGTCTGAGTGAGGAGGAGGTGGTGTTGGACTCAGATTACAGTAATCCGTCTCTGAGTGATTTAAAGTATCCTAATCTCCTCCATCAGCTGCTGCAGCTCCACCTGCTGACTAACTTCCTGTAGTTTGTACCTGCGTGCACCTGTCCCTTCCACCTTTCTGTGTGCAGAAACTCCTTTATTGTTAATGTTTGAGTACATTTTTTAATCTGATATCCTTTCCTCAACATTCTGCAGTGATTTTAGAAACAGATGCTGCTGATAGGAAGTAACAACTCGTTTTATACTGACTGAACATCTGACTAGCGATGACATGTAGAGCCGCATGTCATCATTCTACCGCTGGTTGTCGAGGTGGTGTCCAGGTAATGATGTGGGCTTTGTAGATAATTGGAGCACTTTCTGGAGAAGACCTGGTCTGATTAGGAGGGATGGCATTCATCCCACTTTGGATGGGGCTGCTCTCATATCTAGAAATCTGGCCGAGTTTATTTGGGGCCCTAAGCCATGACAACTCAGAGTTCAGACCACAGACTTAATACAGTCTATGGTCCAGACCAGGAGGCAGAGTTGCAGTC